>RCUC01158700.1:0-37792 GCA_003697995.1 Taxidea taxus jeffersonii
GGAGTCCCAATATTTAGAAATTTAAATAGTGATAACGTGCACGTAATGTAAAACTGACCACAACCTTTTCGGAGGGTGCATCTCAGCAACGTTAAGTTCATTCACACTGTGGTGCAACCATCTTCACCGTCCATCTCCAGAACTCTTTTCACTTGCAAAACTGAAACTCCGTACCCTCTGAACAATCACTCTCCATTCTGCCCCCACTGCCACTCCAGCCCCTGGCAACCATCATCCTACTTTCCGTCTCTATGGATTTGACTATTCTAGGTCCCTCATGTAAGTGGAATTGTACAATATTTGTTTTGTTGTGACCAGATCATTTCACTTAGCATCGTGTCCTCAAGGTTCAGCCATGTTGAAGCGTGTGTCAGGATGCCCTTGCTTTTTAAGACTGAATAACATTCCATTGCATAGATGGACCATATTTTGTTTATCCATTCCTCCATTGGTGGGTACTCGAGTTACTTCCACATTTTTGTTGTTATAAATAAAAGTGCTATGAACATGGGTATATAAAAGTCTCTTTTAGATTCTGCTTCCAATTCTTTTGTGTATATAACAGAGGGATTGCTGGATCATGTGGTAATTCTATGTTAAATTTTTTGAGGAATTGTCTTACTGTTTTCCATAACAACTATATCAGCATTTTATATTCCCACCAAAAGTGATGAGGCTTCCAGTTTCCCCACATCACTGACTCTGAAGGTTTTGATGGGTTCCGTAGACTTTTACTGAATGTTTCTTGGTGGGCGTTGGAGGGAGGGGATTACATTCATATCATACCACAAATGTTCCTAAAAATGTTCTTTTAACCTCTCTCTCTTTCCCTGGGATCCCACTTCCGACGGCAGATGGCTCCTCTTCCCTCACTCTCTTTCCCACCAACAGGAACTCCCTGCTAGTCCTTTCGTTATTTATTGCCTCAGAGTACTTTTTTTTACTGGCTTTGAAAAAGAGATTTAGTTTTTTTAGAGCAGTTTAAGGTTCACAGCAAAATTGTGAAGAAGGTACAGAGAATCCGTGTACACCTCCTGTCCCCCACATGTGTAGCCTCCTCCAAAGTCAACAACCTTCCCACCAGAGGGGTGCATTTGTTACAACAGGTGAACCTACATGGACGCACCATAATTTCCCTAAGGCCACAGTTCACATCACAGTTCCCTCTTGGTGTTAGATATTCCACAGGTCTGGACAAATGTAATGACATGTATCCATCATAATAAGATCACATGGAATATTTTCACTGCCCTTAAAGTTCTCTGTGCAAAAGTGCTTTTGATTAGGTATTGGCTCATGTGGTTCAACACTAAAACGGTTCACAAGTCTCCCTCCCAGACAGCCCCATAGCCACCCGTTTCCAGCCCCCAGAGCCCCCCGCGTGATATTTTCTTAGGTATATACTTGGAGATATTTTGTATGCATCACATAGGGGAGTGCATTGATGAGGGGCAAGGTGAAGCATGAACTATAAAAGTCCTAACAGGTTGGCACCAAAACCAGAACTGAAAGTACACATACAGGGAAAAGTCAGGTAGTTCTGGTTAACACCAGCTGAGCTCATGAGATACAATGGAAAGTAACCACCTGGTTCTTTGCATGATTTGGACCACAGAAGTGCAGGGTAGGTTGCGCACATCTGGAAGAAAAGCAGCTTGCGTTACAGCCATCACCAAGGTTGGACCGTAGGACTGTCTGAGAGTAGAGCTGCGGTCCAGGACCCCTAAAGGGGATCTTGAGTAGATTTCTGGGCAGACTCAACCGAGGGGGCCAAGACAACATGGGGTTTAGTGTTCAGACAGATATGTAAATCCAAGTGTGCGTGTTGGAAACATCTGGAGTGCTGCAGACCTGCTTGTTTTTTCACTGATCCAATCACTTGTCCTCATGAGCACAGCTCTAGAAGTATCCCCACTTTCCCCACTTCCCCTGCCTGCAGGTTGCGTTTGGAGGAAGGATTCTGGCCAGGTCAGGAGTGGTCAACTCCTTTGGTTGTGCCTGTGAGAAATCTCTTCTCCTCTTCTTCTGTGGTACATGGCCAGTGCTAGTCCCTCCGGCAAGTGGGACCATGGACTGCTTTTCACCAGTGGCACACGAGAGAAGGCGATATTGCCTTCCACAGATTGGAGTTGTCCACTGGGACAACTTTTTGCCTGGAAGGCAAACACTGCTCAGAAAGAACCCTGTTCTTAACTGGAGTCCTCTACTGTCTTCCTTTGGTTGCCTCTACAAGTCATAGCCACCGTTAGAGAATAAGTATTTAGTCTTTATTCCATCATTGAGGATTCTCAAAAAAGTGCCCCCGTGGGCAGTCTTCAAATTTCTGGGCAATAGCTCCATTAGTGGGCTAGGACTGTAGCTTGGGCCCGTGTCTTGGACCCTCTTATGTCTGTTTTAGAAATATCCCACCCCTCCTCATAGGGAATACTCAGATATTCATAGTTCACGGGATGCCCATTGATGGTAGGTCTTAAGAAATACTGGCAGCACACTCTAATTCAGGATTAAACAACGCTGAGTTTACATGTTATCACCTGAAAACTTCACTGAATATTGATGCTAGTTGTAGGGTGGTGGGGTCTGTGTTTCCTTGTGGTTTGATGGTTCTGATCATCTCACTGCCTCATCCTGCTCCTAGCCTCTTCCCCAATTCCTGCCACCTTTCTGCATCCCTCACCCATAGGTCAGATGAGACCCATCTTAATGTAGGTCATCATCATTACGATGTGTGTTGAATAATAACTAAAATAGAATGTCTCAGATCTTCCCTCTGGTTAAAAAGAGTATCCTTTAAATTTTTTTAGAGTTTATTTTATTTTAGTACTAGTTTCAGGGGCAGAATTTAGTTACTCATCAGCTGCATATAACACCCATGCCCATTCCATCAAGTGCCCTCTTTAGTGCCCGTCACCCAGTTATCCCCACCCCCCCTCCCAGCAACCATTGGTTTGTTTCCTAGCGTTCAGCTTCTCTTATAGTTTGTCTCCCTCTCGATTTTCATCTTATTTTATTTTTTCTTCCCTTCCCCTATGATCCTCTGTTTCGTTTCTTTAACTCCACATAGGAATGAAAGCATATGGTATTTGCCTCTCTGTGACATATTTCCATTAGCATAATACCCTCTAGTTCCATCCATGTCATTGCAAATGGCAAGATTTCATTTTTAAAAGGAATATTCTCATAATATTTTTTTTTAAAGATTTTATTTATTTATTTGTCAGATAGAGAGAGAGCGCAGGAGCGAGCACAGGCAGACAGAGTGGCAGGCAGAGGCAGAGGGAGAAGCAGGCTCCCTGCCGAGCAAGGAGCCCGATGTGGGACTCGATCCCAGGACGCTGGGATCATGACCAGAGCCGAAGGCAGCTGCTTAACCAACTGAACCACCCAGGCGTCCCCTAATAATATTTTAACAACAGGACCAGCAGTACAAAATATTGTATTTGTTAATGCATATGCATGTATTGAACATACATGTTTTGTTCTGACTTTAAAATTTAACAAAGTGGATAGAATTGTGAATAGAGAAGTATGCTTTTCATGAGTTCAGGCTTCTGGCCAAAGTATTTAATGGGGAGAAACACTGAGGACTGCTCCTTTGTCACATGAAGGATAGAGTAAGTAATCCTCCTGGGGGCAGGGTAGTGGGCAGAGGGGTGTGTTTTTGGTACTAGAGTGTGAGAGAATTTTTTAAGGCTTTATTTAAGCTTTATTTTATCTCTAAAATAAGAGAGAGAGAATGAGAGTTGGGGGTAGGGAGAAGGCAGAGGGAGAGAATCTTAACCAGACTTTGTGCTGGGTGTGGAGCCTGACACAGGGCTTGATCTCATGACCCTGAGGTCCTGACCTGAGCTGAAACCAAGAGTTGGGTGCCCAACCAACTGAGCCACCCAGGAGTCCTGGGAGAATGTTTCTGAAGCAGAGCTCAGGGGACAACATCTTCCTCAGTTTCTTCAGAGATCACTGAGTCAACACTCATTTGGTCCCATTGTCAAGTCTTGTAGGTGTGTTCTTGGTGACCTCCTTCTGCACTCTATGCAGAAACAGAGGACTAAGGTCGGCATTGCCCTCTATTTCCCCTTTGTGAAGCTCCAATCAGATGTCAGTGAAGTTAGGAAAATGATACATGTAGGATTCCAGAAAGAAAACTCATGTGGGTAAAGCGAGGAATCGTTAATTTTTTCAGTGACGTTTGGCCAGACTGGTTACTTTGTCACAACATGGTCAGGATCCTCTTTTAGTCTTCCTGTGAAAATCTGTGTACCTTGGGATTTGAAATCACATGAATCTTTGCCTGGCAGAAATGTAAATGTTTTGAGAAGGCTGTGTCTTTGTGGCTTTGAGCTGCTGCATAGACTGAGGGACCGTGGAGGATGATGCATGCTGGTACTCTGGGCAATTTCTAACTGTGACGAGACACAGATACCTCCCTCCCTCTTCCACGCACACACCTTCTGTCACCTTCAGAAGACACCAGGCTTATGGGGGCCACGGAGAGAATGCTCACTTTTCCCTGATTCTGGCCCACTGTGTCAAGGGACCGATGGGCTAGCAGAGAGCCCCAATTTAAACCCAAACCATGGTTTACACCATTATAATGTCTTCACTTGTTTTCGGTAGGCTTGGGACCATGTGAGGTGATCTTGGGCTCCTTTGTGAATTTTGAGTTACATATCTGACCCTCATGGACAGTCCATAAGTGTCCTCAGAACAGGGCCCTCCATTTATCAGATCCCTGTGACTAAGAAGGAGGAAAAGAACAAAGAGAACTGAGCTTCGTTTGGGGGTTGTCAGATGGTTGTTATTACTGAAATATGGCTGACCCACTGTTAGTCAGAATGGGGGAAGAAACATGCATTCCTGCTTCTCTCATTCTCATTCTCCAGCCCAGCAGGTCCACTTGAATGCCCATAGACTGCACCAGGTTGAGGTCCACCCTTAGCCAGTGATGTTCACAGTGTGTAGACATAACCTGGGGAGATGTTGACCTGCTAGATGGAGCCCTGGACTGAGTGGCAGGAGACCAGGTCCAGCCCTGCCACCTGTTAGCCCTGTGGCCTTTGTAAGTTTCTCATCTCCGAGGAGTGGTTGTATCATAGTACTGTCCACATCTTTGTATGGTGTGGTCCAAGCGAGAATGATGGTTGAGAATGGAAGACCACTTCCAGGGTTAGGGTTGGTTCTGAGGGCTAAAGCTTGATGGCCACACAGGAAAGCTGAATGGGATCAAGGTCTTGTCCAGAAACGTGAAAACCCAGATAATCAGAGACTTTGGGTATGTTACAGCTGGATGGAAATATAGCAAATATTTACTCTTCCATTGGACAAATGAGGAAATTGAGTCTCAGAGAAGGGAAGTCCTTGAAGGGTTGTCTTGGGCCATTTGAACAGCCCAAGAGAGGCCCTGGAGAGACCTGGATCCCATAGTGGGACCACATCCCTTGCATAGAGATGGCCCCAGAGGCCCAGATGAAGAGCATGAAAAGCACCTTGCCATGCCAAGGGGATGGAAAATCCTGCTGATTCACATAGTAGAACTGATTATCTGAAAGAGTGTTGGAAGGTCTGACCCTTACACAAGGAACAAAGGCCAAGAGAGTGGACCAAGGGCCAGATCTGGAGGTGTCTACCATTTTTATTCATTCTGAGAAGTCCCTTGACGTTATGAGCACAGGTCAGTTTTGGCCAACTTTTCCATGTCCCAGTGCAGCCCGAGGTGCAAACATGACTGGTAATGGTGGCCCCTTTGGGGGTGGGCTGGGGGACATTAGGAAGCTGTGACTCAGATCCAGTGCCTGTTGGAGGGTTCTTTCTTCGTGACAAATTGCTCTGGTGGAGAATTAGAGGTGTGGACAAGCCTAACCTTAAAGGCTACAACTTTACAGGGCGTGAGTAAAGGCTGATGCCTGATGCCTGCTAACAAAATGAGGGGAAGCACAAGCTCCTGGCCTCACCCAGAGAAGCCTTGACATATTCAGCGGGGTCAGGGCTGCCGGTGTTGCTCAGGAGGGAGGATGCAGCATCTGGGAGACAGCAGCAAGTGCGAAACCCAGGTGCAGAAGCCTCTTCTTTCCAAAGACTTGTCAGTCTGCAGCTCCAGCCACCCAGGGACAACTGGGGAGGGACAGCTGTGTCTCGCTACCGCTGGAATGTTGGCAACACCGGCCTCTTGGGAGGGAAAATAATCTTCCGCTCTCTCGCTCTCCGAGCCACCCGCTACAAACCCACCAGCTCTGTGATCCTCTCCAGCAAGATGTGTCTGTGTGTGGCACTGCTCTCCTTGACATTGACGGAACTTCTTCCTGTCAGACCTACACAGTGAATTACAGCGGAACAGGAGTTCTAGTGGCTTTCTTGGAAGAAAGTTTTTCTTCCCTTCATTTCTCTTGTCCACTGGACATAGCGTGGGGCCTGATTGAAGAGATGGAGAAGTGACAGTGGAGGACCAGGGCTGCGGGATGGGGGCCCTTGGCGGGAGGAGAGGGGAGAAGGCAGCACTCCGTTTTCCTTGGACTTGCAATCTGATGGATTCAAGGACTCTCACCGGGCTGAGAAACCACGGGGGAGGTCCGCTGTCCCTTACATACTTGCTGGGAAAATAGGGATCGGGGAGATGTGGTGCAGAAGGCTTTGCATTTTGTTCCAAAGCATGGACTGTTAAGGGGACGGCTGTGCTCTCTCCAGAAGCAGCCCTCACGCAGGCCTGGAAGGATCTGGAACTGCTGTAGAGCTGCTCGTCCTGAAGGACGGGGCTGTCCTTGGCTCCCATCGGCTATGGTGGTCTACCTAGACCCTCTGAAACAGGGTCACTTGGGGAGTCGAGTCATAGGGAATGCCATGTCTCACCCTGGAGTGGGGCCAGGACACAGGGGTGGACTTTTCTAAAAATAAGCCATTCATGTTTGGGCGCCATGCTTCTGTCTTCCAAGAGACCTGGTCCTCAGTGCCAGGCCAACTCATGTCCTGCATGTGGAGGCCAGGGCTGGCTCAGAAGAGGAAAGCTTCTCTGGACTCATTTTCTGCTAGGCTGGGTGCAGTGGAGGTGGTGCTTGGTGGTCTGTCTCACCCTCTTGGTCTGGACCTCAGCCGAGTGGGAGCAGCTGCTGTCCCCTGTCCCCCGGGGGCTGTCTCTTCAGGCCCTTTGCTGGCTCCCCCACTCGTAGAAGCTAAGCTATCTCCCCCAGTCTGGGCGTCTTGAGCCCTGACACTCCTTGTCATCTGCGGGGGTAGGAGGATGGGGAATGTGAGCAGCGTTAGCCCGTTGCTACTATTTTTTAAATGAAAAGGTGGAGTGTACTCATTATTTCAAAAAAAATCAGACATAAAAAAAGAGGAAATTAAGAAATTACCTATGCTCTCTCTCCTTCCACAGCTTTCTAGAGAAAATAGAAGTATTTTTCTACACAAATATGAACACTTAGTTGAATATGTTTTCCTTTTATGCGAAGGGGATTAAGTCAACATTTTCTAGCCAGTTTTCTTACTTAGTGTATCATGACAACTTTCTAGAGCCATGGTTATAGATTTGCGTAATAATTTTAATAGCTGCATAGAGAGGAATCATCGTTTAACCTAGGGGTTGGCTGACCTTCGGTCAAAGACTAGATGGTAAATATTTTCAGTTTTGTGGGCCAAATGTCTCTATTGCAACTGCTCAGCTCTGCAAGTGATGATTCCAAAATAGTCAAAGAAAATATGTAAACTGTAATGAACAGATGTGGCTATGTTCCAATAAAACTTTATTTACAAAGACATGTCCTCGATTGATTTGGGATTATATGTGCTTGCGTGTTGTGTGTTTCTTAAACTCCTGCGCGTTTATGTATGTGACCGTGTGTGAATATTCACACACGTCCATGGTCACATAAATGCACGCACACAGGATTCTCAACAGCCCCCACCCCTGCCGACAGGATCCAGACACACAGGCAAACACACGTCTGTGTCTGATGGCGTCGGTAGGATGAGTTACCGGATGCGTTCAGAGGGAGGCTTACAGACCGACTGTGGATCTCATTGGCTCTCATGAGCCTCCCTCTCTTACTTCTTTAAGAAACACGTTCTGACTGTGCTTTGGCTGAAAAAGCACATTGAAAAAGAGTCTGTTTCAGGTGTCCTGGGTGGGCACCCTGCTACCATCAGCCCAAGAAGGGCTTCCCCGGGAGCTCTGTTTCGGGTGGCTGTCAGCTGCCCGGGTGGCTTCCCAAAGAGAGAAGTTGACTCCCTCCAGGACGGCGCTGCCGGCGGTGGGGATTTCATTGGGCACATGCCGGAGCCTGCCCAGCTGCCCTGGGAGCCCTGAGGCCCCCCTGGTCTTTTTTTTTTTTTTTTAAGATTTTATTTATTTATTTGACAGAGATCGCAAGTAGGCAGAGAGGCAGGCAGGGGCGGGGAGCAGGCTCCCCGCCGAGCAGAGAGCCCGATGCGGGGCTCGATCCCAGGACCCTGAGATCACGACCTGAGCCGAAGGCAGAGGCTTTAACCCATTGAGCCACCCAGGAACCCCTAGCCCCCCTGTTCCATGAGAGACATTCGTGGGTACAGGATTTTTATAGTATACCCTTTAAAAGCAGGGGACCTGATTGAAAAGGCTGAGGACAGCTCTGCTTTCCAAGCGTTATTCCTTCTGTAGAGGAAGCAGAGGCCGGCCCGAGAAGTAGCATTCCAGGAGACCCAGTGCAGAGGGGTCCGAGGTGGCGTCCTGCCCTCAGGCTATGCTGCTCCCTTCTCTGACTTCCGTGAGGTGGGCATCCTCAGGAGCAGCGGGACAGGAGCTTGGAGAGCTGGTTACACGGGCGTGCTGGCGGGAGAAAGTTCTGAGTTCCACAGGGAGGGAAGGGCATGTGTTGGCACAAAAGGAGAAGGAGCGGTTCCAAAGGCACAGTGAGCACCGGCAGAGGGAGAGGGCTCCAGAGCCCGGAGGGCTCGCCTTCACCGCTGCGGGCTCCCGGCAGCCCCCGAGCTCCTCCGGGCCTCCTCGTCCGTATTGAGAGGGTTCACCTTCTATCTGATTCTGTGAGGAGCATGAGTAGAACATGCAGGTAGAAAGGGGTGCATGTGCTTGTGCAAATGTGCATATGCATAGACATGCGTGTTTATGGGCATGGGCACGTGTGTGTGTGTGTGTGTGTGTGTGTGTGTGTGTGGCAAAAACACAGTCCTTTCCATTTATGGCTGACTAGCACGAGGCGGGCTTGCCGGTCCTCAGGCATCTTCTGTGCCCGGCCCACTGTGATGACCTGTGACACGGGGACAGGTGCCTGGTGGCCTAGAGCTGAGGCCAGAGAAGTGGGGTGTGGGGCTGATGGGGTCTTTGCACACAGTTCAGTTCTTCCCAGAAGCCACCGGGCTCGGCTTTGAGGGCCTCCGGGGACCATTCCAAGTGGAACTCGTGGATTGTTTGGTTTGCAAGTCTGAGAAGCTGCCCTTGAAGGTTTGGACCAGCCTGTATGATACTTGCCCTTGAGAAGTGTGAGAACAGTGTGTGAGGATCCGGTGATTTACAGCAAATCCTTCACGGAATGGAGGGGGCCAGACCCCGGCGGGATGTGGGCCTCTGTGCTTCTGATAGTCTCTGCAGGCTTCCTCCCGTGCCTGCCTGCTCCTTGTCACGGTGTCTTCTGGAAGTGAATGAATTATGCTCCCCCTCGCCCGGGCTTGTCGATTGTTTTGGCTTTCAGCTCTGAAAAGGAAAAATGCCTCCCTGGGCCTGCACCGTTGTCCTTGTTATGTGGGGACCAACACACCCATTGCTGCTCGACTAGGTAGCAGGAAGCTTTTTGGCAACGGATATTAGTTCTTCAATGTTATTGAGGACGATTTATCAATTGTCCATTTTGTCTCATATTGTAGGATTTCCATCTTTTTAAAGGCTGAATGGCATTGCACTGTATTGATACGCCACACTTTCTTTATCCATTCATCTGTTGAACATATCAGTTGTTTGCATATCGTGGCTACTGTGAATAATGCTGCAATGAACATAGGAGTGTCAGTGTCACATCAAGATCTAGATTTCGGGGGCACCTGGGTGGCTCAGTCGGTTCAGTGTCTGGCTCTTGCTTCTGGTTCAGGTCATGATCTCAGGGTTGTGAGATCGAGCCCTGTGTTGGGCTCCATGCTCCGTGGGGGGTCTGCTTGAGATTCTCTCCCTCTGACCATCTCCCCACTCCCTCTTCCCTCTACCTCTCAAATAAATAAATAAATCTTTAAAAAAAATGATCTTGATTTCAATTCTTGTATGTACACCCAGAAGTGGAATTGCTGTATCATAGAGTAGCTCTATTTTTAATTTTCTGAGGTGCCTCCACACTGTTTTCCACAGAGGCTATGCCGTTCAACATTCCTACCAACAGTGCGGAAGCGTTCCCTTTACTCTACATCCTTGCTAAGACTTGTCTTTTTTTTTTTTTTTTTTAAGATTTTATTTATTTATTTGACAAACAGGGATCACAAGTAGGCAGGGAGACAGGCAGAGAGAGAGGAGGAAGCAGGCTCTCCGTGGAGCAGAGAGCCCGATACGGGGCTCGATCCCAGGACCCTGGGATCATGACCTGAGCCAAAGGCAGAGGCTTTAACCCACTGAGCCACCCAGGTGCCCCAAGACTTGTTTTTTTTTTTAATTTTAATTTTTTTTATAATAATCATCCTGACATGTGTGAGGAAATACCTCATGGTGGTTTTGATTTGCATTTCCCTGATGACGAGTGATGCTGAGCATTTTCTTTTTTTCTTTTTTAAAGATTTTATTGATTTATTTATTTGTCAGAGAGTGAGATAGAGAGCACAAGCAGGGAGAGCAGTAGGCACAGGGAGAACCAGGCTCCCCACTGAGCAGGGAACCTGATGTGGGACTCGATCCCAGGACCTTGGGATCATGACCTGAGCTAAAGGCAGACGCTTAACTGACTGAGCCAACCACACATCCCAATGTGGAACATTTTCTTACATACCTGTGATTAGCTCCATTTTAGATCGGGGGAAACTGAAGCCCAGATTGGTTAAAAGGGACCCTTTCTAGGGTCCCACTTTCAATAAATGATAGATCTGAAATTCAAATGTGACCAGAGACCCTGGCAACATTACTATTACACTATACTGTGTCCCCCATCCCAACGCTCCCTGCTATAGGCTGATTATGTCCCCCCAAATTTGTACGTTGAAATCCTAATGCCCAGTGTGATGTCATTGGGAGGTGGGCCTTTGGGAGGGCTCCACCATGAGTGGGATTAGTGTTCTTGTAAAAGAGACCCCGCAGAGCTCCCGAGCCCTTCCACCATGTGAGGACATAGCGAGCAGTTGGCCGTCTGCAACCCGGAAGAAGGTTCTCACCAGAACCTGACCATGCTGGCACCTTGATCTTGGACTTCCAGCCTCCAGAACTGTGAGAAGTCAATGTCTGTTGTTTGTAAGCCCCCGAGCCTGTGTTAGCCCTCACGGATTAAGATACCCGCTTGAGTAATTAGGCCAGTCAACAGGCCAGTTAGCTGGACCAGGCAGTGTGGGGGGTGGGGGGAGCAAACACTTAAGTTCAGTCTGAGTCTTGAAGAGGGGGCAGGAGCGGTGGGAGGGACAAGAGGGGACGGTGGAGGGAGAGGGGCCGACTGGGATGGCGAATGGAGAGGAAGCTGCTGGTAAGGGAGGCAGGGGATGGGGCTGAGAGAAGAGAGCCAATGTTTGGGAGAACGACGTGGTGGGCTCGTGTCCTAGAAAGGTGTTAAGCTTGACCGAGGGCACACGTGGGTCCTGGGCTTATGGAGGGGCCACAGTGTTGCCGTGACAGGCTGGTGGCAGAGCTCTAAAGAGGCCCTCAGAGTGAGGAAGTAAGACTGGATCTGGACCCGGTCCGAGTCCCCACAGACCTGCATGGAAGATCCAGAGGAAGCTGACACAGGGCCACGTTCTGAAGGGAGGTGGCCCGTTGGAGAACTGGATGCAATTGTTACCCTCTTGCTTACATCATGGAAGCCATTCACGTGACCCCAGGCTGCCGTGCGGGGAACCAGTACACAAATGTGGTAGAGCCATTAGTAGGGAGGTTCCTTCACTGCTCCGAGGGCGGTGAAGATGCGGAGGTGGCCACGAGGTTTGCAACAGATGCTGATGATAACGCCATCCTTGCTGCTGTCAGGAGTGAGGGGGCAAGAGGATAGTCAAGGATGACTGGGTGCTCCCCTCTGAATAGGAGAATTGTTTACTTAAGTAAAGAACGGGGGCACCTATGAGTCTCAGGCTCTGGAGTGGCGTCGAGGCTAGAGGTACAAATCTGACGGTCATCAGGAAGAAACGACATTTCAGGTGACAGAGTGAGAGCACTTGGCCCCAGGGTTGGTCCCCTGGCTCTAGATGACTCTTCTGAGGAAAGCAGAGAAATGGGGAGTGTGGTGGGTTGAATTGTGTCCCCCTCAAAGATGTTGAAGTCTTATGCCCCAGTACCCATGGATGTCACCTTATTTGGAAATAAGGTCTTTGGTGATGAGGTCATTAGGACAGGTGTTAATCCAGTATGACTGGTATTCTTATAAAAATATGGTTTGGACACAGAGACAGACACCTACAGAGAGAAGATGATGTGAAGAGACACAGTGAGGTGACGGCCATTGACAAGCCAAGGAGAGAGTCCTGGAACAGCTTCTCCCTCCCAGTCCTTAGAAGGAACCCGCCCTGCTGACGCCTTGATCTTGGACTTCTGGCCTCTAGAACTGTGACAATAAATTTCTGTGGTTCAAGTGGTCCAGTCTGTGGTTCTTTGTTACAGCAACCCTAGCAACTACTACTGGGAGGTAGCTGAGACAGACATGGGGTTTACCACAGGTCTTTTAAGAGGAGAGATGGAACAATATGCTGATAGGAAAATGGGAGTGATCTGGGGTTGAGGGAAAATGGGGGATAGGGGCAAGCAAAGGGATGGGTCTCTGAAAAGACCAGGTTCTGTGTATTTTGGGCCTTCGCACATGTGGCCCCCAGACTCTGTCCACCTGCCAAGGCCTCACTGGATGGACCACCTCTCTAGGGGGCCTGGAACTGCCCCCTGTTCTAAGGCACACCCACCATTTCCCCATCCATGCACTTTCCACCCACTGCCCAGTGCTCTGGGGTGGGGGGTACTGGGACTCGGGATGCTGAGGCTAACAGAGTCCAGCCACAGGAGGGGCTCTAGGAACACACTTTCCACAGATGAATGTGAGGTCCTTCTGGAATGTTTTTGTCCACATGGCACTGGTTTTAGAACTCATTTTGGAAATTGGTCCTGGCATGCTCCTGTCTCTCCAGGCCAATGTTGGTTTTGTCCTGTGTTTATTCAATACTGTGGGGGGTTATAAATCTGGAGACAGCTCCCCCAGGAACTTTTAACTGGGGCCGACCCTGTGAACTGTGTAACCCTGAGCGAGCTACTTAACCCCCGTGACCCTCGGTTTTTCCATTAGTCAAATGGGGCAAAGAACTGCCCTTTTTCTGCCCCACGGATGTGGAAGTTCTGAGGCAGAAACTTGGGTGTGTGGATTCATGGGTCTGTGTGGGCTCTAAATTAAAGGCACAAGCAGTGGGTTTCGCAGAGAAGAGCCGGCGTGTTTATGTGTAAGGAGGGGGCAGACTTAGTCACTCAATACTCTTTATTTAGAACTCTGAATTCCTTAAAGTTTTAATTAAAGAAAATTGCATTGTGGCAAAATACACACGACACTGACCATCTTAACCATTTCTAAGCGTAGAGTTCAGTGGCTTTAAGTACCTCACATTCCCAATCCAGGACTTTTTCATCATCCCCAACTGAAACTCTGTCCCCATTAAATAGTACGTCCCCATTCTTCCCCTGGCGAATGCCAACTCGCCCTCCCTCCCTTCTTTTCTTTTCTTTCCTTTCTTTCTCTCTTTCTCTTTCTAAAGATTTATTTATTTTAGAGAGAGAGCGAGCACACAAGCATGAAAGGGGAAGAGGGGGAGAGAAAGGGAGAGGGAGAGAATCTCAAGCAGATTCCCCCCTGAATGTGGAGCCTGACGTGGGGCTCCATCTCACAACCCCAAGATCGTGACCTGAGCTGAAACCAAGAGTTGGATGCTTAACTGACTAGGCCATTCAGGCACCCCTCCACCATCCTACTTTCTGTCTCTATGAATTCGATTACTCTAGGGACCTTTAGGAGTGGACTCATACAGCATTTGTCCCAAGACTGGCTTATTTCCCTTCGCGTCATGTCCTCAAGGTTCATCTATGTTGTAGGCTGGGTCAGAATTTCCTCCTTTTTATGGCTGAATAATATTCCATTGTATGGATGTACCACAGCTAGTTTATCCATTCCTCCACTGATGGACATTTAGGAGCTGTCACCCTTGGCTGATATGAATAATGCTGCTGCGAATACAAATTAGCCATTGGAAGTCTGAATTTCATGTTACAGCTTGACTAACGTGTATCCCGCATCATCTGTCCAAGGGTTCCAGAGTCCACTAGTTGGACTGATCTCAGGGTACAGGAAACCAGGACTCATCCGGGCTGTTACGCTTGCACAGTCTATGCTTTTAACTTTTTTTTCCCTTTTGTTTTACATTTCCACAAGGTCTTTGTTTGAGAGGGTTAAACATTAGATAATTTGAAGTATTACGGCTTTGGAGTTAAGGCCACTTTTGTGTTTGTTTCCTGGAGGATCATCTGTTTTATCTCCACTTGACTTTTTTGAAATGCTGGAACTGTTCTTTGATTGAACTTGAAGCCTTTTTTTTTTTTCTTCTTCTTTGACATTTATACGACTGAAGGTGGAAAAATAAGACCTTTGCTTATTAACAAAATGAATCAATCACTTTCCCCCATGGGAAATTGAAAACAATTCAGAGAATAGAGTAAACTTCAGATTTTCCTGTGATATGAATTTGGTTGACCTTTCCTGGAGGTAAGATTTAAGGGACAGCTCACTGGGCTTGACAGAGGGTGAGGGTGACAGAGGGACAGAGGGAGCCAGGTGCCCTCAGATTTCACCCTTGGTTGCCATGCTCTTTCCAACGGGAAGCGCCTTGCTCCCACCCACTTGTCTGCTGAGAGAGCAGAGCAGGGGCCCAGAGAGGTTCCGAGTCCTAGCAAGGGTCACCCAGGGAGCTAGTGACTGAGGGAAAATAGAGCTCAACCCAGCCGCCTTCATTAAGTGGCAGGGGACACCTGTTCCAAATAGTAAACTCTCAGAGGCAATGGCGGTTTATTGCTTGGTATCTCTCTTCCTTTTTACTTGTATGTGCCAAATGTGTTTGGGGGAAATTCCCCATGAGACCAGCGCATAGTTAACACCTCCTTTGTCCGACCGAGTCACATGTTCCCCCTCTGGAGATGGTGGGGGCCTGGAGTTTCCAGCCGGCTCGATCTCGGTGGCACAGTATCTGGGCCGGTGTTTGGGGAGGCCTGCCTGGCCTGCGCCTGGCCTGCATCTGGTTCTTACCCGGGAGTGGGAAGTAGAGAATAAACAAAGCAAAGACACTGTGTTGGAAACAGGACTGCAGAGCTGAGAAGATACTTAGAAAAGTGGCCTCGGGCCAGCTCCTACTCCTCCAAATATGCCAGGAATGCTGGGCCCAGAGAAAGGGGACAAAGCCCTGGAAAGAGCAGCCCAGGACCAGGGCACACTCCTAGCTAGTCCACTTAACAAAGCAAGGGACACTCCTTAGCCCCAAACGAAAGCAGATCAGAACTCAAAAACAATTGTTGCTGACTTTTGTGTTCCTATTGGATGAACATTTCTAAAAACAAATCTCTTAGTCTTGTCAGCAGCCCCGTTGTGGGCGAGTAAGCAACTCAGAGGACCCTTGAGAGAGAGTTAGTTTAAGCTCATACAGGGAGTGAGTGGGGCTGAGGTAGAAATCTGCCTTTTCGCATTTGAGTGCCGAGGGAATTGTTTGGCGCCAAGAATTAGTTTCCCAGTTGGAGCTGAAGATCAGATCCTGACAGAGGACAGAAGGGTAAAGGGTACACCAGTGAAGGAGGAAAACAAAACAAAAACAGGAAGTGGCCAGCTCAGGGATTTTCCATGGGAAGGCTGAGAAACATGTCCGGATATAAAGAGAAAAAGGAAGAAAATGGGCACCGCTGAATCTTCTGGAAACTGCTTGAGATGTTGTGAAACCAGGTTCCCAGGAGGAGCCAGCTTGATGGAAGCGTCCCCTGCCTCTCTCTTTTAGGACTAACTGACTCAGTCCTTTTGCTACCAGAATTGGGAAAAGGCAAGGCCAGAAAGGGGGCTGGGCAAAGCTGAGGGAGGCTGTTCTGCCATCTTTTCTCAGCTTCAATTTTGTCCCTCCCTCCCTGTCCTAATCAGGGACAGACTCGCCCTTAGAGGACGGCTCTGTCATCTCTCCTCTGCCTTCTCAGAATGGGTGAAGGTCTGTTGGGCAGGGGAGTGATGCATCCTGTGTGGAGATCCAACAGAAGCAAGAAAGATTCCTTGTTGTTGTTGTATGTCAATCCCATCTTTTGTACAAGAGCAGAGGACAAATGTCCTGGATTGGGATCCCATGCTCTGGGCAGTGGCCACCCCATCCCTCACAGGGCCTGACTTGGTATCTCCCTCAACTGTGCTTCTTGATGAACTGAAGAGTTTCTTTGCCAACAACAAGAAGAGGGGGAAAAAGAAATCTCCAGTCCTTCCCGGCTGCGTTCTGTCTTGGGATCTTGTTTTAGTCCCTAGTTAATCAAGGAATCAGAATTTTAGGTAAAAAGAGAAGACTGTGCCAGAATGTTTTCTAAAACCCTATATGCAAATGAGCCAGTTAAGTGTCTTGCAGGCGGCCACCAGAGGTCAAAGGTCACCCTCCACGTTTGACAATTATTTTGCTCAAAATAGATGGTGAGCAGGACTGCAGGAAATGAGATGCAGCAACCTCAATTCATGTGTGAAAGTTTCCAATTAAGAATTCAAAGAACTTGTTGTTTGATGAAAAAGTGAAACAAATTCCCTTTATGTGTTTCCCCACTTGCTTGGTGGTCCCTGGCTTAGAGCTGCATCCATGGGAACATGGCTGTCTCTCAGCTCACCTGATAAAAGGGGGAGTGTGCAAGTGATTGTATGATCAGAAGCAAAACCTGAAGTAAGGGGAAGGTAGTCGATCCGATCCTCTAGTTTCAGGCTGGCAGACTACTGCCTGGGCAAAATATGGCCCACAGCCTATTTTTGTGAATAAAGTTTTATTGAAACATAGCCAGGACCATTTTTTCCTCTACTCTCTGTAACTGCTTTCACAGTATGGGGGACAAGAGAGTTGTATAAGGGAGTTGAATAATTGGGACAGAGACTGTATGACCTGTAAAGCCAAAATATTTTCTTTCTGTAAAATTTCCTTACCAAAAATTTGCCAGCTCATACTCTAGTTCATTGGTTCTTATTTTTGTTGTGCGATAGGATCCCTTTGAAAATGTGATGAACACTTTATATACATCCCCTTGTAGAAAAATATATGACCTCCTGGTTAAGAATGCCTACATGTAACTCTAACTAGACCCTTCTACAGAGCCTGGGATCATGGTAGTACATTCTGGACCCCTCACAGGAGAAGTGTGTGGGATAACTTCTACACCAGTACCCACCACCCCCGCTCTGTGCTGGTCCCAGCTGTGATCAAGCAAAAAGAACCTTGGATTGCATGTCAGGGGCACAAGTCCTCTTCTGGGCTCTGTCGCCCTTAAGCTATGGGACCTTGGGCGAGTCACTTCGCTTTCTCTGTGCCTGGGTTCCATCATGTGTCAAATGAGAGGTCCGGAATAGATATTGAAAAAAATTTTTTTTTTGTATTGACGTATAATTGACATATAACATTGTATTGGTTTCAGGCACACAACATAATGATTTGATATCTGCATATATTGTAAAACGATCACCACGATAAGGCTAGTTAACATCTGTCCCCGCCCAAAGTTAAGTTTTAGGACTTACTCTCTCGGCAACTTAAAGCTATGCTCTGCAATGTTACTTACTAGTCACTAATCTGTTCGTTGTGCCCCCATGACTCCCCTATTTTATAACCGGAAGTTTGTCCTTCTCGACCTCCTTCATCTATTCCACCCCCTCCTCTGGCAATCACAGCCCTGTGCTCTCTATTTATGATTTTTGTTTTGTTTTTTCTTGTTGCCTTGTTTTGCTTTTGAGATTTGACATCCAAGTGATATCATACAGTGTGTGTCTTTCTGTGTCTGACTTATTTCACCAAATGTAATGCCCTTAAGGGTCCATCCATGCTATCACAAGGGATGAGATTTCATTTTTTATGGCCGAGTAATATTCCATTGTGTGGCTATCAGTCTATCTATCTATCTATCTATCTATCTGTCTGTCTGTCTGTCTGTCTCCCCATCTTCTTTATCCCTTTATCCATCAACAGATACTTAGGTTGTTTCTAGAATAGATGATCTGCTTAAAGATCTTCCTGGCTTTAGGTTTCTGTGCTCTTCAAGGGCCTAGAATTTATTTCTGGAGCTGAGTAGTTAGGGTGTTGTGATTCATGTATATTCAAAACATCTGAAATCTGCTTGGCCACCCAAACAGGTCTGTGTTAATTAATGTGCTTAATTACATGCACTGAAATCTGGGATTTGATGACCACTCTGGACATTTGGCACCTGTGGGAGAAAATCCTCACATGTGCTAACCTCCACCCAACCCTGGTCAGCCATCCTGATAAATGGGATTGCCACACAGGCTGGCTAAAGGAGCACAGACGCATCCAGTTTAAGCCATCAGAACTTAGGAGAAACAATGTAGAACCCAAGCCCTCCCGGTAGAATGGTCCACAACAGCACCTTCTGAAGGTGTTTCTTTCTTTCTTTGAGAGAGAGAGAGCGAGAGCGAGAGAGAGAGCACGTCTGAGAGTGGGGGAGGGGTAGAGGGAGAGGGAGAGAGAGAATCTCAAGCAGACTCTGTGCTGAGTGCAGAGTCCCACACGGGGCTCTGTCTCACGACCCTGAGATCACGACCTGAGCCACTTGAGATCATGACCTGAGCCACTCGAGAGTCAGCTGCTCGACCAATGTAGCCATCCAGGTGCCCCGCGCAATAACGCCTTCTACCAGAATGAATCCTGCGACTTCTCTTGGGCAGAGATGGCCTGCCAGGAAAACAGGTTTTGCATTTGTGTTGCTTTTGGTTTTCAAATGAAAATAAATGTATATTTTCATTGATCATAAGAACATGTCGCATTTCTTGTAGCTCTTCGAAGAAGTACAGAAAATACGAGGAAGAAGGTAAAAATCACCCTGAACTCCAGCTCTGCAGAGAAGAGCACTGCTAACAACTGGATAAACCTTCCAGGGGTCTCTTGCTGGTGCACACGCCATCGACACGCAGTTACCTAAATGGGCTATATATGTTTTCATTTATCAAAGTGCCCCATGCTAATACTGTTCTGTGGCTTTGGATGTAGATTTCCAGCATGACTTTCAATGGCTGCACAGTATTTTATCCAACGTACTATACTTCACTGGCTTAGCCACATCTAAGTTTTTCCAATGTGTGTGTGTGTGTGTGTGTGTGTGTGTGTGTGTTCGCCACACGGTAGTGACTATCTTGTACTTATATTTTGAGCATTTCGCTGATCATTTGGCTGAGGACAAATTCCTGGTCTTGAAACCAAGGACTCCAAGGTTACTCTTTAATAATTGCAATCACAGGGTCATATCGCCTCCAGAAAATGCATGGTAACATTTTACGTCTACCAATACTGGAGGAGAGAGCCCGGTCCCACTCCCTGGCCAACACTGGCTATTATCATTGTTGATCTTTGGAGTTTTGGTCAATCTGATTGGCTAAAAGTGACCTAATGTTGTGGTGTTGATTTGCATTTCCTGCATCATTTGACTTCTGAGCAGTACCGTCTGTGATTGAGCAGGGGAGAAATGATGACTTCCTATCAGGTTCTCATTACTACTCGAGAACCTAAGGCTGGCAGGAGGGGAGACATATATCATTCAGGGGAGCCAGAAGCCCAGCAAGAAAGAGTTGGATCCTCCTGGAAGACCATAATCTTTCATCCTAGGCTCACTTGCAGCTACTTTGGGCACCTGTTGAACAGCATCTAGAAGGCCACAGGGTTCTGGTCATGAAGGGGCTCAGATGACAGGGAGGACATTTGGGCCATAATTGCGAGGCTACGTGCAGGCAGAGAGCTAGCTCCCTGTGCCCCTGGTGGAGGCTCTGCTCTGTGCTGTATGCACTGATCACATCTCCCGAGACCCCGAATGTGTCTTCCCATTTCCCTTCTCCCAGGATCAGAAGACCTCAGCTTTACTTTAGCTAATGCCACCCAGAAATCTGCTAGAAAGCTCAGAAATGCCTAATGCTCACTGCCTGTGACCTCATGCAAGCATGGGTTGGGGAGCAGAGGGCAGCCCGAGGCCGACGGTGAAGGCCGGTGCCTGGAGTGGCAGCTCTGCCGGGGCAGCCTCCGCTGTGGCCTCAAGTCAAGATGACCGGCTGGGGTGGGAGAGGGCTGCAGGGGAGAGCCGTTCCTTCTAGGTCTGGTGCTCAGTGGTTTCCTGCCTTGCTGAAGGGCCATTGCTTGGTCATGATGATTCATGGCATGTGGACAGTAGCTGTGTTCCGAACAGGGAAGTGAAAAATAGCACAGCCCAGGGCAGCACAGGACAGGATAGGGGCGGTCACAAGATGTGAAGCTTTACTTTGGAAAATGCAGGGGGCGTTGGGGGAGTCACAGTGGTCTTGGTGGTCTTGGTGGCTCAGGCCCCATGGATATGGGCCTGCTTGCTCTTCTTCAGGGCATCAACTTTTCCGAGCGGCAGTCATGAAGCTGTCCCTTGGAAGTGGCGGCTGGTCTTGGCCGAGCCGCCGCGGGCAGGAGGAAGTGGATGGGTGATTCAATGAGTGTCAGCTTCCTCTCTGACTCAGGATTGGATCCGTTTCTTAGGGTGGTGCCAGGGGGCCCTGTGTGGCTTTAGCTGGATTCTTTGAAATTGAAGTCAAAACGGAGGCTCTGCCCCTGGTAGTTGCTGGCCCTCCTTTGACCCTTTGGGATGAGTAAGGGGATTAAGCTGGATTCTGTGGCCTCCCTCCCAGCTGGGTAAGCCCTTCTGACTCGAGGCCTTCCTGTGGTTCCAGCCAATGGAGACCAGCGAGGGGCCTTCTCCTGGGTCTCGGCCCACCTTGGGGGCTGCCTCATATGTGGGAGCTGTGTTTGGGGGAGCAGCTGGGTTCTGGGGGGCTCGGCCCCAGCAGGTGTTAGACTGAGGAGGCAGTAGACGGCCTGGAGCTGCGGGATCTCCTGGAGTCCACGTGTCCATGTAGCCAGCAGTAGGTGCGAGAGGGCCGGGTGTGCAACTGCTGCCTTCCCCCAAGAGGAGTCGTGATTGGCTTTTGGTTCTGAGCTTTCCAAGGATATGTCGTTAGGGTGCTGCCTAAGCAGCCCTCACTGCTCTCACCTAAAACCTGTTCTAAGAAGCACTTCAATTACCCAGATAATTGCCTCTGCCTGAGAGTCCATAATCGTAAAAGCACTGGCTTGGTAAAGACTTAAAAATTCTCTCAGAAGCACCTCAGGGGTTCTAT
Organism: Taxidea taxus jeffersonii; assembly: GCA_003697995.1. Lineage (NCBI taxonomy): Eukaryota > Metazoa > Chordata > Mammalia > Carnivora > Mustelidae > Taxidea > Taxidea taxus. Next base: position 21,528 of record RCUC01158700.1, read on the forward strand.
ATCCCAGTGTCCTGAGTCACCTTGGAGGACAGTCTCTCTTTCCAGGTCAGTTTGGTCCACCTCTCTCTCCCCCATCCCCTCCTGTCTCCACGGCCGGAGCAGAGGTCAGCTGGTCTCACTCAGGAGGGATGGTCAGCATCCAGTCGCCGGGCTCTTTAATGAGGACTCTGTTATTAGTCACACGCAGGAGAAGGACGATTCCAACCCGCTGGGGCTTCTAAAAAGGAGCTCTGTGTGACAAACTGGAGAAGGCGGGGGAGGGGCCCAGAGGACACCTGCAGCTGGGACCTGACCCTGCCCAGCACTCTCTCTTTTCTCTCACATCATCTTCCAGCAAATATTGATTTTAATCTCTTTGATAAGCTTTCTCCTCACGGTGGGGAATGTGCCCGATGGCGGCTTTGCTCGTCACACCTCACCGCGTCACTGCCAGGAGGGATTGAGAGTTCCAAAGTCCCAGAGAGAGGCCGCGATGGCCTTCATCAGAGTCAGGTGACCGTCACTGGCTCAGTCACTGTGGCCGGGGCAGGATCTCTGAGCAGATGACCCCACGATGAGTGTGGTGGAGGGAGTGTCTTCCAGAAGGGGCCTCTGTCCTAGGCAGACAGAAGCTGGGCCCGCTACTGCCCGGGTGCTGAAGGCCCTTTCCGATGCCCTGGCTGCTGCCTCCCTCCACCTCTCCCTCCCAGTGAGGGCCCAGGGGAGGTGCCTTGTCTATCCTCAGAGCCCACTGTTGTTTTGCTTGAAGATCCATAGAAGATGGGGGTTTTCTCGCTATGTTTTTCTGGGGGGGGGGGTACCTGTCTGGGGCAGCCGCAGTATGACTTTCCGAGGAGACTGCCTTGAAGGATCTAAGCAACGAGTGAAAGCAGAGCAAAGGAACCAGGGACCATTCTCAGAAGCATGGCAAAAATGAAACCAAATAAAAACACCATAAAAATCCCTACTGGGGCAGAGGAAATACCAACTTGATGCTTTTGAGCCACGCAGTCGCTAATAAAGGAAAGATTCAAGGATAGGCCGTTCTGACGTGATTCTGTTTGGGCTGGAGGGAGAATGTGCTGGAAGACAATGAAAGGGAGTCATCCAAGCAAGGGAGGGCCGCGGTGCGTGCACTGGTGTGGCCTGTTGTTGCAATTCAGGAACTGACTGATGATCAGGGTCATGGGGAGTCTGAAAGCGACACCCGACGGGAACTGGTTCAAAGTTTGTGCCCAGCCCAGGAGATCAGATGACCGGCAGCTGGCCTGTCCCCTGCTGGCTCCCATTGATGTAAGAGGGGCTCTGACCCCTCTTCAGTCACAAAAATACCCGTTTGGAAATCTCTTTGAAGACTGATTCAGTAAACGCTCCCAGCACAGATGAGAATAATTGAGTGACGTAGGCCAAGTATTCGTAGCTAAGTGGAAGGGTCGCCGGTCGTAAAGCTCACAGGCATCTCGCCTTTCTGTTCCTCTAATCTGGCTTCCTTGCTTCTGGTTGCAGTTTTGGGCCCAGAGTGTCTTCAGGGGTTGGAGTTGAGGATGTGGGGACTCTCACTCTCGTTTCACGGGTGTGACAATATCCCAGGGCCAGGGCACCATCCTGTCACCGCATGGCAGCTGGCTGCGGCGGGGGGGCAGGCGGTCCTCCTGGCACAGCGGACCTTTGAAGTTGCCCGTGGGGTCTTTCCATCTGGTTTGTGGCCTCGGGCGGCTGTGACCCCCAGCGGGGGTGTCTCTCCAGGTCTCCCAGGGCGCGGCAGGGTGAGCGTGAAGGAAAAGTCTGGTTTTCATCTGGGAGCGCCGAGCCTTTCGGCGTGATGGCTCTGCTCTCTTTCTGCCAACGGGACGAGGTTGTGCCGGCTGCTTTGGGTGCGGAGTGAGGGCGGAGTGGGGAGCCCTTGGCTACTTTACTTCCCTCATTATTTCTGAGACCCCATTGGAGAAGGAGGTGGGGGTGGGCCGCTAGCCCAGGGCTCAGCAGGGCTTCGGTGTTCTGCAGCTTTGATGTCTGCTCTCCCTGGATCCCTTCCTCACCGACCCGTCCACTCACGCGGTCACTAGGGCTGTGGTCTAGTTATTCAGTCACAATGAGGCCGGGCTTGGCCTTATCTTTCATCTCTACTGCGTGGCACAGGGCCAGGCTCGCGGTGGGGACTCCGCACATGTTCGTTCCCTTCTCTTTCTGCTTTGCCTTTGCTATGGTTGAAGTTCTGTGTTGAAGCTCATATTGTTGAAGTCCTAACCCCCAGGACCTCAGAATGTGACTGTGCTTGGGGGTGGGGGTCTTTGAGGAGGTTAATTAAGTTAACATGAGGTCATTTTAAGTTTAAATGAGGCTCTGCACCATTTGAGAGGTGCCGTTTATGACACAGGAGGAGGAGTTTAAGACACAGGCATATACAAGGGACAGATGTGAAGACATAGGGAGAAGACCACCATCGACAAGCCAAGGAGAGAGGCCTGGGACAGATCCTTCACTCAAGAAGGAGCCAACCCTGTGGACACCTTGATCTTGGACTTCTGGCCTCCAGAGCTAGGGGGAAATGCTTTCCTGTTATTGAACGCCACCCACCCCAAGTCTGTGGTGCTTTGTTATAGGGCGGCCCTAGTGAACTAATACGGCTTTTCAACAGGTTTGCGGAGCACATAGCCAACCAAGTGCAAGGTGCTGTAAGAGGTCCAGAGACTAAAGTCAGGAAGCATGGGAAAGAGGCCTAGTGAGGGGACCATCTCTATTCCCATTCTCCCCCCCAAAACTCCTCTCTCTTCAGCCTCTCCTTACCTCTGCACACCACCACTCCTGCATAGAGGGGAAACAGGATGAAATGAAACAGAGGGCTCCCCATGAGATGCCACCCGATGGGAGCTCTGGAATGGAATGAGAACCCTTTCATATAGAGTCAGAAACACCGTTTTTTATTTTTATTTTTTGGCTGCCCTTCTTCCCCTGTAAGTTCTTATTTAGCATACGTGTGTGTGCACGTGGCCAGAATAGACACATGGCACAACAAAGCAGCCGTGGGTGTGCTGAGGAAGACAGTCCACAGCATCTGGGGACACACGTGATTGTCCAGCGGGTGGCATATCCACCAGGGTGTTACCCAGTGCTGGCTTTATGGGGCTCGCTAGCTGGGCAGGGCCACAGTGAACTCTCTTTGTGGACCATGACTTATATCTCTTGTTGCCGTTTGTGACTAAAGGTGATGCATGTTGTGTTTCCATACTGCTGTTACTGGGAGATTGTCCTTTGAATTATGGCCCCAGACAGTCGCCGTGGGCTGTGATCTCTTTGCAGGATCACGAGGTCATTTCATCATGGAGTAATCTTGGGATCTCTGGGAACACCTCTGAGCCTTCAGATCTGCGGGGCTTTAGGTCTTCTTAATAAAGAAGCCAGGTGGGGCGCCTGGGTGGCTCAGTGGGTTAAAGCCGCTGCCTTCGGCTCGGGTCATGATCCCAGGGTCCTGGGATCGAGCCCCGCGTCGGGCTCTCTGCTGGGCAGGGAGCCTGCTTCCTCCTCTCTCTCTTTCTGCCTGCCTCTCTGCCTACTTGTGATCTTTGTCTGTCAAATAAACAAATAAAATCTTTAAAAAAAAAAAAAATAAAGAAGCCAGGTCTCTTTGAAGACTTGCATAGTATGCAAGTCTCGATATTTTTTGTATTTCCATGGTATCTACCAATTTGCAGTCAAAGATATTTTCCACCATACAACTCAATAATAATCCTGTGCCCTGGTGGGGGTCCTTTTGTAATCCTCACTTAGCTCCTTGATTTTAAGGGGAACTGGGATTTCAGGAGCTTGCATTTGCCAACTGGTCCCGTGTTGCATAGTACTGGGTCCCCAAAGGACTTTGGTAAATAGATCACTGCCAGTGTGGTTGCAATCAGCTTCTGTGTGCACGTGCTGGGGACTGAAATTTGCACATCACGGTCGCTCATACTGATAGTGGCACATTTTCATGTAACGTTGATGTTAAAACAAGCTTCCTACCTTTTCTCCATACAGAAAAGTGAATGTGGGGACGCCTGGGTGGCTCAGTTGGTTGAGCGGCTGCCTTCGGCTCAGGTCATGATCCCGGCGTCCTGGGATCGAGTCCCCACATCGGGCTCCTTGCTCGGCGGGGAGCCTGCTTCTCCCTCTGCCTCTGCCTGCCACTCTGTCTGCCTGTGCTTGCTCTCTCTCTCTCTCTCTCTCTGATAAATAAAAAGAAAAAAAATTAAAAAAAACAGAAAAGTGAATGTGTTCCAGGGATGGTCTGAGGGCTAGCCCAGCAAGAGTGTTTCAAAGCCATCATGTGCTGGGCCACTCCCTGCCCCACTTCCTCTTGCCACGCCTTCCTCGGTTGGCCGTTCATTCCTTCCCTCTTCCCTACTTGGTAAGACCTGAGCTGTGCCCATCTCTGGAGGCTAGCTGCATTTTAAATCAGTAACTCCTGAATGCATAAGCTTTCAAAAGCCCCAGAGATCATCTTCCAATGCTTAAATGGAACCAAGAGTTTCTACCTTGGACTGGGTCTATTTTGCTTACTCAAAGGACCACACCAGTGAGTGGTTGGCCTGGCTCTAAGTCTAGCAGGTACCCCCCTCTTGGTGTGTTTGGTGCAACACTGGTGCCTTCTCCGGTCAAGGCCACCATGGGACTCCAGGGAGGTTATTATGGGCCTGCTGGAGGTAGAAACTGACTTGGGCTCTTGGGGCTATTTCTTTGCCACTTCCCCCAGCCCTAGACCTCTATTTACTATCCAGCCGATAAAAAAAAGGCAGCTCTATATGCTTTCAAAGCCATGGCCTCTCCTCCCAGGCTTCGATCTCATAAATGTTGGTACCTCCAGAGAACCGACCAGAGCTTGCAACCATGCATGTGCTTTTCAATAACCTGATGACTTTAGCGTGCTTCGGCCAATGAGGACCGAGCAGTGACCCTTAGATAAAAGGCTTCATTTGGCATGACTCATCCTTGGAGACATCTAGCCTGCTTGGCCTGTGTTGTTAAGTGCCTGGTTCAGTAAATATTGACAGTTAGAAACCATCCCAGGAGCTACCAAGCAGTGATCTGGAAGGTAATGTATATGAGTATGATCAGTGATTAGGCAATGCCTGTCATTTCCTAAGATACAGCCACTGATAAATATCACCCCATTATCTCTCTTCCTAATAGTGGCTCATTTGCTGGTGTGTGACTCATAGGGGGTCTCATTATGGGGTCTGATTCAGCAAGGAAATTTGGTCTTCCCCAGTGGAGAAGGACATCCAAGGCCACCTTGGTTTTTAGGATATTGGCTTCTTTTTTTTTTTTTTTAAGATTTTATTTATTTATTTGACAGACAGAGATGACAGGTAGGCAGAGAGGCAGGCAGAGAGAGAGGAATGGAAGCAGGCTGAGCAGAGAGCCTGATGAGGAGCTGAAGGCAGAGGCTTTAACCCACTGAGCCACCCAGTTGCCCCTAGGATACCGGCTTCTTAACAAGAGTGACTTTACTAAGAAGGAAAAGTTCAAAAGGAATCCCCATCGCCACAGGGGGTCTGGAGGGGGCCTGGAGAGACCAAGAGCACTGCGTTTTTCACCCTTCAGAGCAGATGTGCTTAACCTGCTTATCCACGTAGGTGCACTTCCACTCTGTTCACGTGTGGACACCCACGGCTCCACGGGGGGTGGTCTCTCTCTGTTCAGGTCACACTTTTGGGCCTGTTGGCACTGCTCTCAGATGAGGGACAGGGATAAATCTCTGCTCAGACAGAAAATGGTTTTATCTCTTGCCCTCCCTTTCTCAGGTACTTAAGATACAGTCCTCATCACCTGAGTGTCTACGGATGCTTTCGGACAGGTTTGGCCGCTGGGCTTATTGAGCTCTGCCACCGAGTGGGAAGCTCCCATTTGTGTCCCAGCCCTTTTGAATGGCCGTTTACTTCCTCTGTGCGTTCAGGCCAAAGGTCTGTCCTGCCGAATCTGGGATGAGCTTCTCCGTAGGTGGGCTTTGAACATGAGCCTTTGGCAGAGTAGCATGTCAGCTAAAAGTGCTACCCTTGGCTGAAGGCAGGTGTGTGTGCACATAAGTACACACGTACAGAGCGGTAGCCCCCTGCACAGTCACTTAACATCCACTGTGTTGTCGCGGAATGAGAGCTGAGCTCCGCTTGCACCGAAGGAAGGAAGCGTGCATCTGGCAGCAGGCCCTGAAGGATGCATTATGTGGATGGAAGCCATCTCTTGGCCACTAACTGGCTGTGTGACTTTGGGCAAGTTACTTAACTGCTCTGAGCCTCAGATTCCTTGCTTGTAAAATGAGGGTAATAACACCTACCTTTCTGGGCTAGTGGTGGGAGCCGAGATAATATACTTAACACACATGCCTCATAAATTCTGTCCAGTCACGTGTAGCTGTTACGGTCTTCAGCACCAAACCACTGGGAAAACTGCTGCTGCCAAATCATTTAGGGTGTTAGGGATTCAACTGGGAAGGGTCTACGATAGGTCTCAAGGTTTCTAGGCCTCGTGTCTGCCCCTCCTGGAAGTGGTGTTGTCTCCATTTTACAGAGGAGGAGCCCAAGGCTCAGGGGTCCAGCTGGCCAGGTTGTGAACCAGGCACGACTTGCTGTGGACAGCGGGCATTGGCCACCGCACGTGCCACCTTTCGGGGACACCAGAGGTCCGGACCGGGCAGGTGTTAGGCAGAGGGTGGCGGCTTGCTGCGTCAGAGGACACCGGGTCATCTGCTTCATCTTTGCCCCCATCACACGAGCATGGACTGGCCTGGATGCCTTTGGCCAAACTGCTTCACGAAGCCCTTGTTTCACCGCCTGGCAGGGGCTGTGTGCTCTGTCCTTTGGTTCAGATGGATGACACCCATGCCGAGCTGCGGAGCAGTGTTCTGGAACCTGCTGAGTGTCCACATGTTCAGTGGAATGTCGGTGGGTGGGTGATAAGAGTCCAGACGCGGGAGGCGTGGGCATGGGGCGGGGCAGGGAGGTCAAGGGGGCCTGAGAGGCGGGAAGGAAGTCAAGGTAGGGGCCATTCTGCTCTGTCCCAGGGACCAGAAGGAAACAGACCGTTCAGGGGTGCTTGGTGGCTCAGTCGGTTAGGTGTCTGCCTTCGGCTCAAGTCATGATCCCAGGGCCCAGGGATTGAGTACTGCATCGGGCTCTCTGCTCGGCGGGGAGCCTGCTTCTCCCTCTGCCTCCTTGTCTACTGCTCCCCATGCTTTTGCTCTCTTCTCTGGCAAATAAATAAATAAAATCTTAAAAAAAGCAAAAAAGGAAAAAGAAGAAGAAGGAAACAGACTATAGAAGCAGGAGCTCCTCCTTCAGGTGCCCTCTGAGTGGCCCCCACCCACCGTTCCCAGGGCAATGTTTTAAGTGAGGCAATGGGATTTAACATTATACCCTTACAGGACTGTGTTATTAAAGGCACATCTGTGACATCAGGGCTATACATTTGAAAGAAGGGAGAAGAATTCAGTAGAGTGATGTGCAGACCAGGAAGGAGAAAGAATTCCTCTGAAGTGGCCAGAAATGAGTAAGGGGTGTTTCTTGGAGAGGCAGTGTGAGGAGGGAAAAAGGATCCTTGCCTCGACTTTGACCGGAGAGCATGCTTACACTTAATAAACCGGAGCTTGCAGACACAAACGCTTCAGCTGGGTGAAGCCTGTGCTCCCTGCTCCTCCCTCGGAGGCCCACCATGGAAAGGCCCCTTGGCGTCCCTGTCACTAACCTGAGTCCCTGAATGTCCCAGGAGTTGGACTGTGCTTCCCCGAGAGCCCAGAGGTTCCTCGGAGAGGCTGGGGCCAGCGGTGTTTCCAGAAGGAGTGCATGCGAGGCTCACAAGGCTTCCCTGACGTGTTCGGTGGTTCTGAGGGGAAGAAGGAGCAGCAGAGCAGAGGTAGGCAGGCCAGCTTTGGCTGCCCAGAGATGAGCCCTCGTTCTTCCCTTCGGGGCCTGTGCCTGCCACGTCCGAAGGAGAGCAAGTGTCCCCTCTCTGCCGTGACCAGTGGAGGCAGGGCTGGGCCGGCGGGACTGTAAAAGGACCCACTCAGACCAACTCTGAGGCTATGCATGGTTGTTCTTGCTTGGATACATCGGCTTCATGGTGTCCTAAGTTCTCCAGGTCCAGGATTCTTTTTCTTGGTGCCCCGAAGAGCCAACGCACCCTCAGGTGCACCCCTGCCTCCCGAGGGCACCACGGGAACTAAACAAGAGGGGGTTCTGCAAGACATGTGCGGCGTCTGGCCCATGGAGTGCATGTAGCATGTGTCCCCTAACATCACTGATGTCACTCATCATTACGTCAGACTCCGGCTTTGTGTTTACGCTGCACGGGTCTGTTCTCCCTCAAACCAAATGGTTCTAACCCCATCCTCCTCCCCTTCCTGGAAGGATTGGGCTCCTTTTCTTTTTGTGTTCTAAACAGGCTAATTCCTCCTATTGGTTGGCTTGTTAATTCATCTGTCCTCCCAACACTCACGCTAAAGATCTAGCCTGGGCTCTTGCTAAAGCGCTGTTATCTGTTTAGGACCCACCCCCCCTCGCCAATATACTAATGCCATGTTTTCTTTCAGGGACCCGGTCTAATTACTGAATAGATTCGTGTGATCTCACTTGCTTTTCTTGTATGCACATTTTTTCATTCCCAGTGTGTTTTTCATGGGAACTTCACGCCTGCAGGGAGCATTCAGAGGCCCTGGTTTAGAAAACGTGAACTGTTCTAAGGTCCTCTGAGGCCCTTGCAGTCCAGATCAGAGAATAGAGGAGGGAGGAACCACCACGTGCCCGAGAGAGAAAATCAGGCCCGTATGTGCCCAAGGGCCTGCTCCCTACCCTGCACTACTTGGAACCACTTTCCGTCATGTGAGGTCTGGGACGGATTTCTCCTTCCAAAGAGATGGCTGGGCAAAATGACAGAGTCGGGTCATTCTGGAAACCAAGTCATCCTGCTGAGGCTGTATGGTAATGAAGAGCCATGTGGAGATCTGCCCACTCCCCCCAGCTCTCACTGTGTGGCCGCCCACAGGACCCTGCTGTGGTGTGGCCACGCCGCCTTTGTTGAAACAATGGGGTGGACAAAAGCCATTTAAAGAGGAAACAAAGGTATTGGAGGGTCAGGCTACAGATGCTTACTTAGCCCTGGAGCCCTTGTTCTAGATAGTTCCATGTTGACCCAAGGGCAGCTGTTGGCTGTCTTTAACGAGTAGAGGAACAACAGCTTGGGTGGCAGAGGTCTGGGGGGGGCGGGCAGGAGAAGGTGCACAGCAGCCCAGCTGGGTTCCCCACATCTAGTAGCAGGGGAGCAGGACCATGCTCTCCCGGATTCTATTTCAGGCTGGCTGGAGACAAAAATGCGTTCTTTACCACAGGAAGAATGCTCCCCCAGACAGGACTGCTAATCCGGCAAGATGAAGGGCTGTGGAATGTCCAGCCAGCGGTGGTTGCTGTTTGCTTTCCAGCAGGCTTTTCCTCTCTTCCTCACTGAGTCACATGTATTTTTGGTTGCTCGTTTAGACGGTGGCTGAATTGCCCCTCCCCCACAGCCTTCATTTTTTTTTGAAAATGTGGGAATTGTCTGAGCCTGTGAGCTATCTCGCACAACCACGAGCAGTTTTCCAGAGCTACCCTATGTCATCTGTCTCCCTGACATGAAGAGGGAAGGCGGGAGGAAGGGAGGAGGGTGTGGACAAGGAAAGGAGAGAGGAGGGAAAGAAGAGTAAAGGGGGGAGAAACATCTTGCTGACGTCAAAGAAGACCACATTGCACAGGATAACATTACTTGGGACCTCAGCCACCCACTCCCTCTAATTTACTAGAAACCAAACAGCCTGTTTTGAAACCTGTAGCCTGCAGTCTGTTATTTTGTTTTGGCCTTTTTTTTTTTTTTTTTTTTTGCTATTCTCTCTGGACCAAAAGGACCATTAATTACTGGGAGTTTGAAAGCTACCTGATTCCCCGAAACAGAGGGGATTTCCAAGAGTAATAACTCAGCCCATGCTTGTGCAAGGCGCTGCGGCTACAGTAAGTTGATCCAGCTGCCTGCAAGCCCACGGAGGAGGGCCGGGGGACAGCATGGCCTCTGCAGCCGTGGGTTGGGGCTGGCTCTGTCACGTGGCCCGGCCGGTCCGCCGGGCCTGCTCTGGCTCGCCACCGCCCTCCACCCCGCCCCTGCGCGCGCCCCCGCCCGCGCCCCCGCCCCTGCGCGCGCCCCCGCCCCGCCCCCGGCTCTGCACACCAGTGGGCAGTGGGAGCCCTTCCAGCCCTCGCCAACAGCCCTTCCGTCCCAGGTGTGGCAACTCTTTCCTGGGAAATGCAGGAGTGCGGGCGTGATGGGGGCGGCCCTGTCGCCGAGCTCCCTTAGGAGAGTCACCCTTTCTGTGTGTCAGTGCTTTGGCCGGCCTCGCTGTGCTTCCCAGGAGCCTCCCCGGCTCTGCTGTCTGGACCCGGGCCTGTGTCCAAGCAGGATCCGAGCCGGCCGTGAAACCTGGGCGCAGCCCGAGGCTGCAGAGATAGCGATCCCGCCACCCAGATGGTAGAGTTCAGCCTGTTTTCTGGCCAAGGCCGCACAGTTAATTTTTATCCTAGTAGAAAATAATAAACACGGCATTAGCAACTGAATGTTTATCGGTTTGCAGTTCGTTTCCAGCCGGACGGCTCACTCCTGCATGATTTTCCTGCTGGCGGATGCACCGCCTGCATATGGTTCCTGAAACCATATGTGACTGTTTAAGTCCTAGCCTCCATAGCGTTCATATGGAGCTTTTCACCTTAATTGGATCATCTTATTTGGCTATTTCAGGCTTGGTCCTCAAATAGTGCACTTTAGTGATGAAGAACCTATCACCCCACAGTTCTGGGATGACCCTCCACAAGGACCTCGGAGTCTTTGTTTGGCTTTGAGGCCCAGCACACACCTGCCTGCACCCCACTGCCCGCCTGAGCAGACGACCTTGGTGGCCTTTCTTTTCCTCATCTTACCCGGAAGTTCGTGCCAGAAGAGGTGACGGAGAAGAACTGGCCTAGGGGCTTATTAGGAGCTCGGAATAGGAAGAGGTCCTGTCAAGGGAGATGAGTCATGAGAGTACCACTGAAGCTCTGAGAGCATTTTGGCCCGTTTTGTCTTAGTGGATTTACACCACTGGGTTGTGTCATCTGCTGTTTATCACCAGACTGTTATAGCCAGAAACGATTCAGTGATCACAAAATGAAGGCATGCTACGCTGTGAATCATGCAGGCACTCAACCCTCCTCCCTGCTTCTTCTTCATTTGAGTGTGTCATAGGAACCTTGATGTTGCCACAGGCTTCAGGGTGGATCTGCAGGGACTCTCTGGGGAAAGGGAGAGAGAAATGAACTTGCAGAGTCAGCAGTGCAGATCAGAATAAGTGGGACGTGTGTTCCATCCTCATCTCCTGGGGAGAAAAACTCACTTTCCTGAAGCCTCAGATCTTCCCCTGTAAAACTGACGGGGCAGTAGGTCTTCTCTGGGAGGGCTGGTGTCCGCAGGAGGGGCATGTGTACTCGGGGCTTGGCAGGGTGCTTGGCATCTAGAGGACACTCAAGAAATCCTCTTGAGGGACGCCTGAGTGGCTCAGTTGGTTAAGCGGCTGCCTTCGGCTCAGGTCATGATCCCAGCGTTCTGGGATCGAGTCCCACATCGGGCTCCTTGCTCGGCAGGGAGCCTGCTTCTCCCTCTGCCTAGGCCTGCCTCTCTGTCTGCCTGTGCTCGATCTCTCTCTCTCTAACAAATAAATAAATAAAATCTTTAAAAAAAAAATTAAAAAAAAAAAAAAAAAGAAATCCTCTTGACAAGAAGGGTAGGCAATGGGCTGAGGATCCTGTGTTTGCAACTCCACATACGAGGCTATGCCCCATTTCCCAATGAGCAGCTTCCAAAAGTCCTGTGTGTGTCTGTGTCAGCTTGAATGTATACGCTTTAAGAAATTTTATTTATTTGACAGAGAGATAGAGAGAACACAAGCAGGCAGAGAGGCAGGCAGAGGGAGACGGAGCAGCAGGCTTCCGCCGAGCAGGGAGCCCGATCTGGGGCTCCATCCCAGGACCCTGGGACCATGACCGGAGCCGAAGGCAGACACTTAACTGACTGAGCCACCCAGGCGCCCCGAATGTATATGCTTCTAACGATGCAAGTGAAGTAGCCAGATTTTTAGTTATAAAACTTATTGAGTTAATTACCTGCATATATAAAATTATACATGTATACTTATTTAGAAATATTGCCTCCTTTTTTTCCTTTTTCTTTTTTTTTTTCTTATTATCCAGACTCTGTATCATCACCTGTCTTTGTTGTCACTGGAGCCCCTTTCTGAGAGCTCTCACTCAGTCTTCCAGAACACACCATCCTGGTGCCACTCGAGTATCTTTGGGACTTAGTACTTCCTGGGTCTGTGTTGTGGTCACTGGAAGTGTTAGCTCAAGCTCGGTATCCATGCCCTATTTGCGATCTCCGGAAAGCTAACTTCTTCTTGTACTGCTTTTAAACGTGATTTTAATGAGGTTGGGGCTACATAAGGAAATGTTCATGCATTTTAGTGGTGCATACTAGCATATGAAGGGGTGAAATGGCACAAGGTCTGGGATTTTCTTTAAGATGGTTCAGCAAAGCGGGGCACCTAGCTGGTTCAGTAGGTGGACCATGTGACTCTTGGTCTCAGGGTTGTAGGTTTGAACCCCGCATTGGGTGTAGAGATTACTTACTTACAAATTAAATCTTAAAAAAAGAGATAGTGCAGCAAGAGAAAAAGGCAAAAGATGAAAAAAAAGGAAGAAGTGGATCAAATTTGGAAAAATCTAGGTTGTTATTAATCAAGGAGAAGGGCATATGGAACTTCATTTTACTATACGCTCCATGGATATGTTTGAAAATTTTCATGATAAAACTTCTTTTTTTCCCCCAATAAGCTTTAAAGACTTGCTGCCAGTATCTAACACTTACAGGAATAACTAGAGAAACCTCGAGATATTTTTTATTAAAAACCAAAACCAAGACCAAATCCTTCTTCCAGGCAAACTCTGTGATTATCCCAGACTAGTACTGATGGAATTCCTTGCAGGGTATTTTGTTATTTAAAAATAAAGAAATCAAGTGAGCATTCGTAATAGGAGGCTCTTTTATTTTTTTTTTTTAAGATTTATTTATTTATTTGACAGATGGAGATCACAAGTAGGCAGAGAGGCAGGCAGAGAGAGAGGAGGAAGCAGGATCCCCGCTGAGCAGAGAGCCCGATGTGGGGCTCAATCCCAGGACCCTGGGATCATGACCTGAGCTGAAGGCAGAGGCTTTAACCCACTGAGCCACCCAGGCGCCCCTAGGAGGCTCTTTCAATAGACACAAATATAAGGTGTCATCTCAAATCTGCCCCATTCATGTTATTTTCCTCTGCCCTTTGTTGGGCTGTGTCGATGGGGTTGGTAATGGCCCCAAACAGAGAACTCCTGTAAGTGATGAGAAGAAGACTTGCTGCAGGGGTCCTTTGTCAAAAGTACCTATTACCTAGTGCCCTTGTTGGCATCTGAGCTGGAAGGCACAGGATTGCAGAGGACACGCAGTTCTGGAAGCAGGCCTGGCAGCACCGGGCTGGGGATGGGGTGTCAATGATGGTGCAAAAGGGGAGAGGCAACATTTCTTCATTGGGCAATGCTTCTCCCCTGGAGAGGGTGCACGGAGCTGTGGTCTGCACAGTCAGCCCCAGAGGGTGGTTGGGCAACTGTCCAGCAGGCTCAGCCAATGTCAGGTGAGAGGGTTTGGGCCTAAGTGTCATAAATATCCACAGTCCAAAGGGATCAGAAAGCTCTTCAAAATTCACGTTAGTTTTGGGGGCATCTGGGTGGCTCAGTCGGTTAAGTGTCCGAGTCTTGGTTTCGGCTTGGGTCATGATCTCAGGGTCGTGAGATTGAGCTCTGTGTCGGGCTCCACTCTGGGCATGAAACCTGCTTGAGATTCTCTCTCTCCCTCTCCCTCTGCCTCTGCTCCTCCCTGTCTCTAAAAAAAATTATTCATATTGTAGTAATGGCCTTTTCAAAGGAGGAAAGAAAACATTATTTTTTAAGCTTTTTTATTTAAACATATAACGTAACCCCACCACCCTCTCCCAACCCCTCTCCCCCCATTATTTTTATTTTTAAACATTTTTGAAGAAGAGGATTCTTTCCATACAAACAGTAGATTATTTGCCAGAGAGTATTAAAATGAAAAATATCTATCTAGCTTGTGTGGGAAGTCTGAATTCTTTGGAATTCTTGTATTTTATTGTACTCCCCCCATGAAAGCACTGTGCTATGCTACCAGCCAGTCGCCGTCTTTGAGAGAGTTACTTCTGACAATTTTTGGTGTCACCCCATTCACACTTAGCATGTCATAAGAGGGAATTTTTAATATCTTGCAAGAACCTTCCCTCAAGTGTAAAAGTCACAGCGTCATGGCCTTCTAGTGAGTATCTCAACATTTTAGTGCTAGCAGATGGACTGGAATGCAAGAAAAACAAAATAAGATAAACACCATACCAGTGTGCACAAACAGAGGGCAGGTTCTTTTTGGGGAAATGCATGTTTTTTTGATGAGTTAAGTGTTGATTCTAACCCCAAAAGACCGAGAAGTGTGAGGTTAGATAAGTGTCTGCTAGATTCATGATTGCCATGTGGATTCTGTGAAGTCAGCTTAGAGGTCACTGGCTGTAGAGTCAAGTTCACCGATCATTCATCCTCGCTCTGATTGGGCTATTCCTGAAAACAGAACTTGCACCACCATCTGCTAACTTCAGGTCTATCCAGTGAGGGTGGACACTTCCAGCAAGGGAGCTCAGGACGAATTCTGCAGTCATTCCTTGAGCAAAGCCAAGTGGCCCCCGGCCAGGGTCGAAGTTAAACCAGGAGATGGCTATCAAAGGCAATTGTTGGGTTTGGCACATCTCTCTTGAGCTGCTGTGCGGAGCAGGAAAGAGAGAGACCGGTTTGTGGCTTTAGTTCATCAGTTCTCTGGTGCACTCTTTAATCTGAACCTTTTTTTTTTTTTTCGCTCAAGAGAAAAACAAGGCTGACTTGCACACCATGGAGGATTTAAATTGGACGGTCCCATGGAGTCCTCTACCCACTCCTTTTTACATTTATTTTCCAGGAACCTCATGAGGTGGTTTGGGGTGCCTTCTGCTTGTGTTACAGATTTTCCAATAGTGTTGCTGCACATCCTACGATAAATATAATTACTTCCCCATGAATCGTGATGATCTCGTACACTACATTTGCACGTGCCTGTCCGCGTTTCCATGAAAAATAGCATGGCCGTATTAAGGAACGCTGATCTGGCTGCAAAGCCCCTTCTGTTGGGTTTTCTCCGGTGTGGTTCTCCAGCCTTCTGGCCAGTGAATAAATACCGTTTGGACAGGGCCTGGCACTGAGGCCTTAACCGTAAGGCTTAATGTGTAACTAGTATGTTTTTCTTCTGTGTCAGCAGTTGGAAACACGATACTGTAAATAAGGATTCGGTGAGTAAATGGATGTCTATAGTGAGGGGAGAGGAGGGCTGGAGTAAGCAGTTTTGAAATTCATGCCAGTGGTTGCTACAAGTGATAAGGTAATTCGAGTAACCTGTAAGACCTGTGGATTCACAGGTTTCAAAAACAGGAAAGTCTCTTGTTTAAAAACCCTCTAAAGCAACATGTGGGCTCAGAAAAGAAGCTGGCTTGTGGTTAGGTGATTGTACTTCCTTATTGATATAATGGCTGGTGACGCAAGGCCTCCTGGGATTGCAGTGCCGCGACCGCAGGCCCAACAGTTGCCCTGACCAGCTTCTGAAACAGGCCCGGGGCTTTCTGGACGGATGAGAAGTCTAAAAATTTCCCTTTTCATTTCCTCTCTTGTGTGACTTTGTCATTTTTTTTTAAACTGGTAATTGAAAAGGGAATTTTGCCCATGCTCTGAAGGAGTTTATCTTGACTGCGTAGCCTCCCTCCCACTCCTCAAAAATCCCATCCTGAAAACCCCATGCTAACAATAACAACAACAAAAAAAGGTCATCCATTCTTGCAGATTTTTCAGTAAGTCTGTGTTTGATTAATCTGCCTTCGAGGCTGGATTCCTAACAAGCAGATCTTTAAAAACCGGATGATTTTTGAAAAACACTCTGGAACTTCTCCGTGTCCTCAGCCTCCTGGGAGCTTAAAGCCCAGGTGAATGCTGCGTCCTTCCGGAAACCGAGCCCTCTCCGGGCCAGCTGGGAGGCTCAGTTGGGCAACAGCTCCCAGTATACGTGGTCATGTTCTGAAACATGAAAACAGATGCCATTCC
>RCUC01158701.1:0-51388 GCA_003697995.1 Taxidea taxus jeffersonii
TTTGTTGTAAAAAGTAGAACACGTATTACTGTGTCAATTGTTATACATGCGGCAGAGAAAATGCTAAAGGTTCAAAAAGGGTGCCAGTGCTTGTAGGTGGAAAACGAAGCTTAGCTGAGCCTGAAGGATGGCAGGTGGTAGCGTCTATGTGGTCAGGGAGAGAAGCAATGTCAGCAGAAGCAGCAGTGTGATACGGGAGGCAGAGGCAGGAAGCCAAGAGACTGTTCACACTCCCAGCTGCCAGTGTCTGACAATCGGGCACAGGAGAGGAAACCATTGGGGATGGGTGTCATCCAGCCCGATGGAGAGGGGAGCGGTTGCATCTGGCACTAATTTTGATGGATATGTTTGTTTCTTGTATTCAGTGAGGGCAGAGGGGTTTGAAATCTGGGAGGTTTTTCCAAGAGCAGCAGCAAATTCGATGCCAGTGAGGGAAGGGAGGCAAGGCAGAGCCCACTTCCTTTGGGGGAAGTGGCTGTGATGATTCCAGGAAAGCCAGACCTCCTAGCAATAGCAATGGAGAAGCACGTGGATTTGGAGACAAATTGGTTGCCAGGAAAAGGAGCAAGGTAAAGCTGTGAAAATCCAGATATTGAGCCTGGAGGTCCAGAAACCTGGTGAGGAATGTAGGAAGAGACAAGGAGGGAAGACTTGGGTTTAGTATTCGACATGATTGCAAGGCACTGCTGGGACATTCAGATGGACACCTGCCACCAGCAGAAGGAAGCTAAAGCTGGAAAGTTGGAATTGCTCATGGAGAGGGGAGAGTGGGCGCCTAACACAGGTGCTCTCAGGCTTCAGCTCACACCGGCCTCACCTGGGTGGTGGATGACAGCACAGATTGCTGGGTCCATACCCTGAGAGTCTCTGAGCCAGCAGAGCTGGGACAGGGCCCAGAAACTGACATTTCCTTCCCAGGCAACATTGTTGCCGCTTGTCAGACCACCACACCTTGAGAATCATGCCTTAGACAGTGAATTACAAGAGCAGGGGCTGTGGAGGAAGACCTGAAATGCCTGGAGAAAGCATGATTATGTGAGCAGCGCTCCCCAAGCTGAGCTCCCCAGAGAACCACAGTGGGGCTCACAAATATGAAAACCAGGAATAGTCACCTCCCTGCCCAGGAGAGGAAAGGCTCAGCCCTCTCCCCCTGAGACCCTGGCTGAGTTGGCCTGGTCCCAAATCGTGTTCTTGCTCTTTTCAGAGCTCTCCACCTAGCACTAACATACATTGAGTGTCGAAACACACTGATTAAGGAGCTGAGAATAGAAGAATAATTTGTTTAAAATTTATTTTTTGGATGCAGTGTTACATGATTCATGGTTTGCATATAACACGCAGTGCTCATTGCAAACGTGCCTTCCTTAATACTCATCACTGGGCTAACCCACACCTGCCCCTCCACCGAAACCCTTAGTTTGTTTCCCAGAGTCCATTGTCCCTCATGGTTCATCTCCCCCTCTGATTGTCCCTGCTTCATTTTTCTCTTCCTTCTCCTAATGTCCTTCGTGCCATTCCTTATGCTCCATGTATAAGTGAAACCATATGAAAATTGTCTTTCTCTGCTTGATTTATTTCACATAACATACTCCCCTCCAGTTCCATCCATGTCGATGCAAATGGTGGGTACCCATTCTTTCTGAAGGCTGAGTAATATTCCATTATATATGTGAATCATGTTTTCTTTACCCATTCATCTGTTGAAGGGCATCTCGGCTCCTTCCACAGTTTGGTTATTGTGGACATCACTGCTATGAACATTGGGGTGCAGGTGCCCCTTCTTTTCACTACAGTTGCATCTTTGGGGTAAATACCCAGGAGTGCAATTGCTGGGTCATAGGGTAGCTCTAGTTTTAACTTTTTGAGGAACCTCCACACTGTTTTCTGGAGTGGCTTCACCAGCTTGCATTCCCACCAACAGTGTAAGAGGTTCCCCTTTTTCCACATCCTCTCCAGCATTTAAAAACAGAGGCAGTTAAGAAGCCCAGGGCATAAATCTATTTCTCTTTTTTATTCCTCAAGGAAAAGGCAAGAAAAAACATTAGCTTATAGATTCCCCAATTGGGAGGTTGGCAACTGAGATAAGAAATTGCTCACTGTCATGGCGTCTTCAAGAGATGAACAGTAGCTGATGTGCCAAGGGCATCGTGCCCATTTCCTGGCCCCATAAGGATGTTGCTCAAGTGCCCTGAAAATTATGCAGGAAGGTTGCCTGCTGAGGCAACCAGGAAGGATTTGTTAAGGGAGATGCAATAATTTTCTGAAGACAGTTGGATTCAACATTGAACTTAATTCAATGAACATTGAGCTGACTTTAATTTGCTACCAGAGAAATGGATTTCTTGTATGCTGGGAACTATTGTTCTGCGTGCAGAATTGTTATTGTTTGAGATGGAGAAGTGCTTGCAGATGATTTAGACTCCCACCCACTAACTGCGGAATGAGAACGAGGGGCAGCCGGAGTAGATGGACTCTGGTCAGGGTGGCCGGGCTAAGAGGGCACAGGTGAGAGGGCACCACCAGGGCTGGTGCACTCCACCTCCCACACCCCCCAGGGCTCACACGTCTGCTTTCCCTCCCTGGCAAGGAATTCTTCTTCCCCCCCATCCTCACAGACTGCCCGGGAAGTTCTCCCTTACACACGTGCACTGAAATTGAACCCGAGGAAATTAAAATCGAAGCAAATGATTGGGAAACTGGTGAGGTGTCCTCCGTGCTGACATCTCTCCAGCCGTCCCTGCCTCTGCGTGAAAGGTGCTCAGAAGAAGAAAAACATGTTTTGGGGAATCTGAGGTCGTGGGACCCTACAGGATTATGAGTATCCAGCAATTCCGTGGAGTGGAACGGGCCCCATTTCAAGCTACCATTTTTATAAAAACAAGACCCCTTAAATACATTCGTGAAATCATGTGTTTTCTTTCCCACTAACCTACAGCTGCCTCCACAGTGCCGGGTTCCCAGTTCCTGCAGGGGACAGGGGGTAGGAAAAAGGAAGCTTCCCTTACAGCTCAGAGCTGGGGGTGATTCTACACGGGGGATGCGCCCGATGAGCTTTGCTTTAGAATAAGGGTTCGTTCCATCTGGGGAAAACCACGTGAGCAAGGTGGGCTGCAGATTGCACAGACACAGGGTGGGCTGGTGGGCCCAGCTCCGGCGTCTGGCCAGATTCCCCGCCGAGAACTCTTCCGGCCCCAGTCAGTGCCTTTATCAAAATTAGATCACCAGCGTTGGTTCATGAACGGTAGCAAATGCTCCACACTCACGCAGGGTGTTGTAGGGAACGGGGACCGCGTGGGAGGGAAGGGGGTGATGGGAAGTCTCCGTGCCTCCTGCGTAACTTCCCTGGGAACATCCAACTGCTCTAGAAAACAATCTACTCATTACAAAACAAACACAAGTAAATCTTCCATTCTGAGTAAATATTACATAAAATTCATCTACTCATCACCTACCTCATCATGCTGACCTCCACTGAAGTCCCTTTTCGTTTTGAACTTTCATTCACTCCCTTAAGACCCAGTCATCTTATCCTCGGCGTCCCTATAATTCTGCTTTGTGCCAAATATTCAGTGCTTTCCACAGGGACAGAAGCTTTAGTGGGGGGCCCAGGCAGCCAAACCCATGCTGCACAGTATGGCGCACACACACACACAGGACCATTGGCCATATCAAGGCCAACCGAGTGGGAAATATCAAGATGTGATACCAAGTGGAGTTGTGGGAGATGTACTACAAAACAATATCGTGAATTGTGTGGGTGATAATTCCAAAAGCAAAATACCCCACAGGGAGTGCAAAAAAACATAGGGATTGAACATATGTTCAGCTTACTCAACTGCCATCACGGAGAGGAACTTCGAAGGGCTACTGACACGTGTCATTTAAAACAGTATTTCTGTAACGTAATAGAGATGTGATTTAAATTTCTAGAAGATTCCACATCTCCGCTTGCATGGAAAGTCTCTGTGAGCCCTGTTCTTTTTCCCCAGACGGCCTGTCTGTGTCAGCACGTCGTTGTGTTCTAACTGGTGCGTGAGAGGGACGTCTCTGGAGCCTGGGCCCCTTGTCCTGCAGACGCCCCGGTGACCTGAGGACCCGGTCCCAGCACCCAGACCGAACCAGAGCATGTACTCCAGGCCCGAAAGGAGCAGACGAGAGGTCTGGAGAGGCGAATTCTGTGCATCGACTCTGTCATGAAGAACAGACAGAAATGCCCAGAATGCCCGCTAAGCCATACATAGCCGAAATAACAAAATCCGTAGCTTAGCTTCTGCGGCAGTGAGAGTGCAAAGCTGGAGGTGAAGGAAAGCATGGGGGGGGGGGGGGGGGGGGCAGCCGGGAGGCACCGGGTTATCTGCCCTCCAATCGCTGCCCCGTCACGGGACATGGTGACTACCTGCTTACTCTAGGCTGCCCTTGGCACTGACAAGTCCACGCAGCCAAAATCCGGCCGGCAGGGAAGGAAACTGCCATTGAGAACAATGGCACGTCGGAGGGAAGGGGATCGGGCTAGAGGCAGGGAGCCCCTCTAAGGGCAGCCAGAGCCCAGGGTCCGCTGTGTCTTCTGTGAAAGCACCCCCGCCCCGGACGGCTCTCCATGCTCACTCAGAGGCCAGCACGACAGTCCCCTGTCTGCAGACACATTTTCTGGAAAGTGTGATCTCTGCTGGCTAGGACTGTGTGAACCCAGAGGGATTTGTCTCCCAAGACCTCAAAACTGAAAAGCCTCCTCTCCCTCAGAGGAGCTGGCATCCCGGTGTGGATCCTAAGTGTGCAAGTGTGCGGAGTGCACGTTCCTTTCATTGCCCGGGAACTGTCTTCCATCCATCCGCTCTCAGGCTTGGTGGACCCTCTTCCCTGGCTTCCTCATTCTCTCCTCTGGCCATGGAGCATCTTGGCTTCTCGCTGCCACCTTGCTGTTCCAACGATGGCAGTTAGTCTGAAGGAGAAGCCTGGAGAATGGGAAGTGAGTAGCTGTTCCCTACCTGGGGGCCCTTCTTGCTTGGGGTCTGCTGTGTTAGGGACTCACTACTGACAAAACCATAAACACTCCACCTTAAAGCAAGGGTCCCAGGGAAACGAATAATGCCACCGGAGAGAAATAAGAAGCAGAGGCATTGTGAAGCAGAAAGGCACACTCCCAGACTCAGTGATGGATGGTAAGGCCCTCAGATGTCTCTCCTTAATGTTCCCACAATCACAGCCCTTTGACTTCATGTGCTGAGGGCTGGCGCCAGGGAAGACAGGTTTCCAGCTCTGAGTCGCCCGTGTAGCTGTGAACCGTGATGTCCCATCATGTGGTCTCCTGACTGGGTCTTATTTTCCCTCGCTGCCCCTCACCCCCTCGCTGCCCACCCACTGTCCACCACTCTCTCATTAACATGCTGTTTTCTTCCCGGAGCTCCTGAAAATCCAGCCAGATTCTCTCCAGTGAAGCTCATCAGTCTCCAGGAATTATCCATGGCCTCAGGCCTCTTATCCAGAACAAGGGGCTGGAATGTGTTCTGTGTGTCTGGATGTCCCGACAGAGCCCTGGCCACCCAAGTCATGCCTGGCTGGCCAGTCTCCGAAATGGCTAGCTGACGGGGCTGCCTGAGACACCAGCCCTGAGACCCCCCGCCCCCGCCAACCGCTCCCCGACCATCAGGGGCCGCCCTCACTTCCTTCTTTCTCTGTCTTGTCTTGAAGGCCGGGTCCCTCCTGGCTCAGGTGCCATTCCTCAGGGATGGTGTGGACTCAACAGCGGAACAGGGCTGCTCCGGGCAGCGCCAGGACCCTGTGTGTCCCGCCTGTCATGTGGCGCTGTGTGTTACAAATGGGGCTTTGGACAAGATGCTTCAGTATTTTCAACTTGCGAGAGCTCGTTGCGTTTGAAAATTCGGCTCACAAGCCAGAGCACCCGTGGCATCCCCTGTGGAGATGAGGAGTGTTTCCCTCCCTCCCTCCCTGCACGGGGTCTGTGTCTGTGCTGGACCCGGGGGCAGGCCCGTCGGGAGTCTCTGTGGGAGCGACGGCCTCCTGCCACTTTCACACCAGGGTGAGCAGGTTTGCCCCAAAGCCTGAGCCACACTCACTCAGACAGGGCTCCACCGCCCTGCCTGGGGTCGAGGGGTGCACTCAGATCAAACATTAATCTTTCTGCTGAAAGGAGATGGAATTCCCAGCATGATCTATGGCCTGGAGACCCAAGCGAGAAGCACTTTGCGGGGCCACAGAGCTGTGTTTTGTGTTAAGCCCGGTTACTCAGTGATGAGGGCAGTCACCGGAACGCCCAGAAATACCTCTGGGGTCAGAAATCTGCTCTGTGAAGAGTGAGCTATTAACTGGGGAGCAGAGGTGGTCTGGCCAGCACGGGGCTCCCCACGCTTTTTCATAGGAGCCAGCCCTGGGCGGGGCAGAAGCTACCTCCTGCCATCTACAGCTAGCTTGTCAGACTCAAAGGACTCTCTCACGTCCTCGGTGCCCCTTCCGGGGGCCCCATGCCCAACGGAAGACACTGTATGAGAAGTGACAGTGTGCAGGGGACCTGGACACTTCACTCTGCTGGCTGAGCAAGCACGTGCCAGGGGTCCGTGCCCCACGCCCAGGAGAACAGCCCTGTGACATCCTGATGCCCAGCGAAGAGCCTCGTGTTCCAACCAGCTCTCTGCGTAGAGCAACGGACAGTGAGAACCACATCCATTAATAAAGCTGGAGTGATCTACACATGCGTACCAACATGAAGGAAGAGAGAGACAGCCCTGCTGTTTCCGCGGAGAATGCAAGCTCGGAAGGTGAATGTTGATTCTTTCTTAAATCGTCTCACAGCATTGTTGTTCCCTCTGCTTCCTAAAATATCTCCTCTTTCCTCATTGTCACCCCTTTGTAGATAACTACAGGTCATTCTGGAACTGAGTTAGCCTTGCAACCTGGGAGTGTTCTCTGGAGCAGCTGATCTCTGCCTTATCCCTGGAAGACCTAGATTTGGGTTAAACAAGATCCATGTGGCTGTGTCCATCATGGGAAGTAGGTCCAGGCGGGTGGTGGAGGGCAGGGGTGGGCCTTGCAAGGTGTGAGAGGCTCCTGCCTCCCGAGAGCAGGGCTGTCCTCAGGCGCCATGCCCCGTGTGTGAGACCTGAGATGGTCACTGTGGCCCCAGCCACTGTATCCACTCCCAGCCAACAGAAAGGACAGAGGAGCGCAGCCTTCCTGCAAGGATGCGACCTGGAAGGCACTTCTTCAGACATTCTAGAATGGCTCTCCTGATCTTCCCAAGCCTCAGAGAAATAGGAAATTCAAGCATACAGCTTGAATGACAACAAAATTGGGTGTCCTCTTCCTGAGGAAGGAGGAAGAACAGCTACTGGAGATCATTGCCTGGCGCAGTCCCACCCATTCTTCTGACATACGAAGATAGTCCATGTGATCGGAGGTGACATTTTTCAAGCAATACAAGTCCCTTTTATGCGTGGGGTTACATGGGGCCAGGACTGGACACTTACTTCCTAATTTTCTAACGCCTAAACTGTCCATAGGGATACCTCACCTTAGTACACACTGGGATCTGCCCTCCCACAACTAAGACTTCATCCAAGTCCATTTTCAAAGTCAAACTAAGACTTTAATCTTAACAAGCATTGTCATCCCATGTCTTTGTCTCAGAATGGACTAACCTGTCCAGGTACCTGTTAGGAATCCTACTTTGGAAATAGGCTTCTCGACCAGCCCACGAGAAGCACCAGAATCCAAATCCCACACCTTAACTCCCTAGGCCTTCCTCCTACCCAGAGGAGAGCCCCAGAAGCTGGTGGAGTACACGGACTCCTGCATTAGCCAGCCAGCCACGTGACCCACCATCCGGCAGGCAGGCCCCTGTTGGTGAAGCTACCATTTCAGATCCACACCACAGTGACAGCTGTGTGTTAAGGACTTGGCATCTTATGATTTGCATTTTTTCTTAAAACTCTAAAACTAAGTAGAATTATTACCCCACCATCTCTTTACAGGTGAGGAAGTCTAGAGTGGCATTCCCGGGTTCACTCAGGCCTCGAGTGAGCTGGCAGTCCACACCCAGCGCTCAGGCTGCTTCCCCACAGCCCTGCAGGCAGGCAGGGCCTCACTCCACACCATGGAAGCTTGGTTGAACATAAATGTACGTTTAGATGAGGCAAGAGCAGCTTTGGCCGAATTCCCTGTAAGCAGAGTCAAGCCCTTGTCTATCGTGGCTACTATGTTTCTTTTCACGGGTATTGTTTCAAAGTCATGGTCGATTTGGTCAGAGGACTTTTATATGCTGAGCTTCTTGTTGGCTTTCTCGCCCAAGATGGATTTTTATGTCCACAGTTCCAGCACATACCTGCTTCTTTTATTATTAGTGGTATTAACTGATACCTCTTGGTTT
Organism: Taxidea taxus jeffersonii; assembly: GCA_003697995.1. Classification (NCBI taxonomy): domain Eukaryota; kingdom Metazoa; phylum Chordata; class Mammalia; order Carnivora; family Mustelidae; genus Taxidea; species Taxidea taxus. Next base: position 8,381 of record RCUC01158701.1, read on the forward strand.
CCTGTCTGTGGCCTCTGGGACTCTGGTTAGGGAGATGTCCCTAAATCAGTGTGACCTCACCACTGCGATTATTCTGGTTGGGGTCAAAATCGCCATAACCCACTTTCTAAAAGTGCAACCGAGCCCTTGGCCCAAGACAGCACAGCTCGCAGATGGCCCCCCGACCAGTGGGACGTGCCCTTCCTCCTGCTCCCATCCTAATTTCCATGCCACCTTTTTTTTTTTCCTGTTACTGGTAAGTCCCACCCACACTGCCAGGGACAGGGCGACATAAGTCCACAGTAGGTCTACTGGTCCCCATGGCCAGGGTGCCAGAGCCTGGAAAGCCAGGGAAGGGGAGTCCCTTAAGCAACTAGGAATTTTAGGGTCTAAAAATGCTACTTTTCATGGAATTTGACAATATGTAGTTCATTAGGATCTGCAGTGGCTGGCCTTGGACATGTTCTGGTCACTAACAGAGTTAGAAGATCATGCGACATTGGAGTAGGAGGATTTCATCTTGGAGACTTCACAGTGCTGGGTCATCCAGGAAGGAATTAAACATGAGATTTTATATGATCCTGAAAGAAAACAAACCAACAGCAACAGTGGCAACAGACCAGAGTCTGGAGGTCGGTGAACCCAAGCACTGCTTGCAGGGGTCATGGAACAAAGCTGAGATCACTGTACTGACAGCCGTATGCACCATAGGTCTCCAGGCATGTGAACAAGGCTCGTGGGAGTTGTGAAGCAGGATTCGCGGTGGGCTCTCGACCATGCCTTGTGCTGGGTTACCGAGTAGTTTATGTTGAAGGGTTTGGCCTGTACCATCTTGTGATTTCACAGTTGACAGTGTAAAATGAGGAAAGTGGGGGTCATTTGTAGGTACAGATTACGAAATTGACTCAAAGCAATTACACGATTCATGATTCAGGCAAGTTCCTATGGCTGGAAATTCAGAATTTCAAAGTCAGGCCCCAGTCTCACTGCCATCTACCTCGCTGCCCTCTCCACGTACAGCACAGCACTTTAACTCATGACCTTGACCTTCCCAGCTATCACCTGTCTTCCCCAGCGTGTCAGTTACTCAGCTCTTTCTCCAAAGCCTGTCGACAGTATTTCTTTACATGAGTGCAACTATGAAGCCCTGGGAGTGTTACTGGGAGAGAGGTAAACGTTACCTGAAGTTGTGAACTGTCTCAATAAAGAACAAAGAATACCCCAAGGAAAACACTGCCTGCGATTCCTGCCAGATTCTGGGAAGCAAACGCTGAGGTTTGGGAGTCCCAGATGCCAGGTGGATAATTCCTGACAACACTGTTCCCCACCACAGTCCTAGGAAAGGTGTTGGTGAGTGATAATGGGGTATTACGCTGCCCTATAAATGGGTAAACTAGACACACAAGTGTGAATACTGATTACATCAATCATGAAATGTCGAGAGGTGAAGGAGGAAATGGTGAGCCTCCAAGCCATTTGATAGAACAAATGAATGGCCCAAGGTCTTTATCTTGTCAATCAGGACATCTCAGGGGGTTGAATGGCTAACGGAGATGTAAACTGCCGTGCCCACGAACAGATATCAAAGGCCTGCTGACGACATACAGGCCATGGTGGGCAGATTAACAATGTTCTCTAATGCCCCGTACAGCAGATACGACAAATCCAAGGGTTTACAACAATCCCTGATAAAGAAGAGAGATGTATCCTCTGATACAAATGACCCTTGTTCTCGATTGACCTAGTAAGTTGTGCGCTCATCACAGATGGCCGGGTGACCAGGACTAAGTTTGTGCTGAAAGCATCATAAATCTGAGGTGGGGAGAGTCCTGTCCCAGTGCCTGAGTAAGACAGTTGTGGGGCTTAATGAAAACCCAGGGGCTTCATGCAGGGTCCCTGAGCCCTTTGAAGCTGCATCGGAGGACACCAGGTACTCATGTCCTCTAAGGCCTGACTCCCAAAGCTTTGCACACCCCTCTACTCCATGGAGAGAACCGTCACTGTGGCTCCATGAGTGAGAACACAGCATACTGTTTCTGTACTTTCCAATGTGGATTTCCTACAAAGGATCCAATGCAAATAGGCTTCCAGCTCTGGTTTCCCTCAGTGTCGGGCTGACGTGCATGGATTTTTGTGTATGCTCTTCATCCTGCCCCTCTTTCCGAGAAGTTCCCCATGAAACCAGTTATGTACATCAAGAATTCCTAACAGACGTTCTCGAAGCCAAACTTTTTTATTATTATGATTTCATTATTTTGTACTGTGTGTTTTATATGTTTTTCCTCATAAAAAAAAAAAAACTTGCCAAATGATATAGAATTAAACTGTCAAAGAGGGCAGAAAATGTAGACCTGATTGTCAAGTACCATGTCCTGAGATGAACCAAAAGTTTCATTTCCTGGGAGCAAACAAGGCATGGTACTGGCTGAGCCCAGCAGATCCATCCCACCAGCCCACAGCTCACTGTCCTCTCACATGGGATCCTGCCCAGCCCTGCCCAGCCCTTTACCCCTCAAGTTCTACATTACAGTCCCTGCTTGCTTCTCCCTCTGCCTGCCTCTCCCTGCTCTCTGTCTCCTCTCTCTCTCTCTGTGTCAAATAAATAAATAAAAATCTTTAACATAAAGCACTAGTAGATATGTTACATTGATTGAGGTTACTAGACAAATAAACACATACTTTTTGTTTTTCTTGTGTTACTAAAATACCAACCATTCTTTATATGACCAAGTGGTTGATTCAAGAAAGAAAGAAAAAAAAGCTGCGTCTTATATGAAGTCTGTATAAAGTCTATGCTGTTTTGTATAGAGTCAACATCTTGAGAATCTTTGCCAAATCACTTTAATCCCTCAAAACGTTACTTTCTGGTTGCTTGGTTGAAGCATTCTGTCCCTGGTTTTAAGGTTCTGTCACGTGATGTATTAAAAGTCCTTGGGTTAAGGTGGTAGGAAAAGAATAAATGAAACAAAATGGGATCAGAAGGGAGACAAACCAAAAGAGACTCTTAATGTCATAAAACAAACTGGGGGGGGGGTAGGGGGAGGGGGCCTGGGAGAGGGGGGTGGGGTTACATTGTATGTTTAAATAAAAATAAAAAATTTTAAAAATATATAAAAAAAAAGTCCTTGGGGCGCCTGGTGGCTCAGTGGTTTAAGCCTCTGCCTTTGGCTCAGGTCATGATCTCAGGGTCCTGGGATCGAGCCCCGCATCGGGCTCTCTGCTCAGCGGGGAGCCTGCTTCCCCCCTCTCTCTCTCCGCCTGCCTCTCTGCCTGCCTCTCTGCCTGTCAAATAAATAAAATATTTATTTTTTTAAAAAGTCCTCTTTAAGTGTTTCTGTCATGGTGGTTCACAGAAGCTCTATCCCCCCTAACCGTGACTAGAGACAATGGAAGTCCACATAAGTGAACAGAAATGCATGGTTTGTTCCTTCAGGCGGGACAGTAAAAGGATACCAGTGTCACCACAGGAGGGTGAAGGGAGAGGTGAGAGCCTGAGGTCTGATGACCCACAAATTCCAAGACCACCTGCACCAGGTGGTCTCGGACTGTGATGAGAGGGGCACCGTTGCTCTCCAGTGACACCTGCCACCCATCAGGACCAGCCAGGTGCTGGGCCAGAAACTGTCCTCCCAACCCCTGGAAATCAGCATGCAGACCTTCCCCAGAATCTTCCTCCCACAGAATGCCCTCCACTTCTTTTCTCTTCCTTTCTAAGATCACTAAGATTCAGACTGGTTTTGCTAATGATCTTTTCTGAAATGAGACTCAAACAGGAAATCAGCTCTCTCTGGTTTGAAAGCTTCAGGCAAAGTGGGAAACGACGCCCACCAGCCACCACTGATGGACGAGGAAACAGGTGAGTCTCAGCACATGCTAGCCAAGCCTGAAATCTCCAGAAAGTCCTCACGGTGCTGCTTGAATCTAATTCAAAACTTTGCAGTTGGAGCTGGGGAGAATGACCCTCCCCTCCAGCCCCAGGCATGTGTCCAAACCTCCTTATCGGTCCACTTCCACACCGCAGGTCAAGAGGCAGACCTCTGCACTCCTGGGAACAGGTCCTGATCTCTGCAGAGACCAAAGACATGACCTCTGCTGACAACGAGTGACCGAGGATGTTTATCCCTCTGCAAGGTGTTGAGAAAACCCACAGGCCACGTTCCTGCAGAAAGCCTGTGTCCAAGGTCAAAAGCCTGATGTCAGTATTCGGCCAGAGAGCCGTGGGGGCTAGACCAGAAATGAAGTAGAAGGAGTAGCAACACGGAACAAAGATGCTAAGACCTCGTGCGTTCCAGAAACTGTTCGAAAACACTTTCCGCATGTGAGCATGTCCAGTCTCGTAGCAAGCCTCGGTAGGGGCTATTATTAAGCTCACTTAGAGATGGATGTGGGGCGGGCCACTCGGCCAGGCCTCACAGGCAGGGGCTGTGGTGTCTGTGCCCTCTGCTCCCCTGCCCTGCCCCTCTATGCTTGGGGACAGACTGTGAGGCTACTGCAGTCTGGATTCAGCCCCATCTGCTAAGAAGGGGAGAAGGTGCAGTGCAGGACCTGCCCTTTGAAGAGAAGCATGTGCAGAGAAGCAGCCCGATCAGGGGGCCGTCTGGGGGATGCAAGGTGAGGAAGGGAGAAGGCTCAGGCTCCCGGCAGCAAAGAGAAGGACACCGGGACGGTAGCGTATGCATCCGATGGACTCAGAAGATCCTATTGGGAGGAGGTCAGGTCTGAGTGAGCTGTCAGTAAGAAGAGTGGAGCCGGCAAAGAGGAAAGCACGAAGACACAGGGAGAACCGGGGCGCTCGGTGGAGGGAGGATTCGGCAGAATCTGGGAGGCACAGGCGGGAAGGAGCACGCGGCAACTGAGACCAGGAGCACTCGAGAGGAGCTGAGAGCTGATGACACGGCCCCGTCACTGGCACGGCACGGTGAATGTGCCCTGCAGCGTCTCTGTGCCCGGACTCTTCCAAAGTTCATCGCGCTCTTTGGTAAAGCGAGAGGCCCAGTCCGGCAACCATGGGACTATATGGGAACATCTCATGTGATCCCTTTAGCCCTCCATTCTGGACAGTTCCACGGAAAGCTTGCCACGGGCTTATTCCTGCAATCTCGTGCCCCACAAGGAAAGTTGAAAGCTGTCTGTCCAGATTCTGCCCCAGTCAGAGCGGAGAGAACCAGTTCCTAAAAACAGTGTGTTGTCAAAGCTTGGCATCAGAATCGCCAGCTTTATGCCTCACTTGTGAGCATCAATGCGTGTCTTGTGTTTGTGATGCTTTGAAGCAGTTAAATGGAGATGAATCATTAGATCAACACATACTGGACAAACCTTCCGTCGCCCTTCGAATTCCCCGCTGGGTAGAAGAGGCATCCGTAAATCTGATTTGAAAGATGGGTTTGAAGAGAAGCTGCGGCAAACTTCCCAGCGCCTCGCGGTGTTCTGGGTCCTTGCTCTGCATCTGTCTCCTGGAATCGTCTGAGCCGTGTGAGCCCTGCCACCAAGCCCAGCCATTCCGGGAACAGTAAGAGGAAGGAACCTGCAGGGGCACTGGGGCTCTCCAGCGACACCGGCACTCGTGCACTCTTGCCCAGGCTTGTAACTGAACGTGCGTCTTGTATCAGCCTCTCTAACCAGAAAAGTCCCCCGTGCTATGACTAGGTAGTCAAGTGAACGCTGGGGTTTCCAGGAGGTGCTAGAACTGAGGACATGACAATAAACACCTGGTGCTGGAAGGTAAGGGTTACCCTTCGGCTCTTACCGATCCCTCGCACTCGGGCATTCCACGAGGCTGGTGCGCTTGTGCTTGTTTTGGAGTTTCAACACAACAGCCGGTTGCTGACAAACAATGCATCTGGAGGTCAGATGGTGAGTCCTGCAGACGAAGCACGCACGTTCTGTTTAATTTTATTTATTGGTTGCCTGTGCCTGTGGCCGTTATAATGTCCCCCCTCATCTCTGCTGCCCTCTCTTCTCTTTGCCACTTTCCAAGTGACATGTCTGTCCTGCTGCCCTTCGATGAAAGAACATCCGTTGAGTATCGGTTACAAGCAATGGACACGAGTTGTCGCAAAACCGTAAGCCGGAATGAGGAGGCAGCCCTTTGCTGAGGAGGCTATTGGGGAAGCTGGACGAGTTCACCAACCATTGGAATGGTTTGCTGAATGCAAGTGCCAAGAGGAAGGACGGGTTCTGAGTCAGGCCTTTTTGTTTTCTGTATTTTTGGTGCTTCGACATTAGGGCCTTGTCAGCCCTGGAGAGACTGCCCCCCGCAGGGCCAGCCAGTTCCAGAACAAAGTGGAAGACACACCTGCAAGGGTGCCTGTTTGTGAGGGACAACAAATGAAGAGCTCATGCCTGCCCACTCTTCATTTTTTCTTGTTTTTAGTAATCAGTTTTCATTTGTATTTTTTTCACCTTTTTTCATAGGCACTCATTTTATGTCCTGACGCAACTTTCTTATTTTATATATTTTTTTCTTTTTGGTGCACTACTGTTATCTCACTATTATCTTTCACTCTAATGCCACTTTCAAATAAATGTAATGATCAGCTTGTATGGTTCTTTTAACTTTCTTTATTCTAGAACAGGATCATATAATTTTTTAAAATTTATTTTAATTCATTATTTTTTTATTTTTTAAAGATTTTTTTTATTTATTTGACAGACAGAGATCACAAGTAGCAGAGAGGCAGGCAGAGAGAGAGAGGAGGAAGCAGGCTCCCCGCTGAGCAGAGAGCCTGATGCGGGGCTAGATCCCAGACCCTGAGACCATGATCAGAGCTGAAGGCAGAGGCTCCAACCCACTGAGCCACCCAGGTGCCCCTGTTCTCTGTTTTTATAGTTCTGATTCTGCCTTTTTAGTTGTTGTTTATTCATTTTTAGACTCCATCTATAAGTGGAATATCATATGGTATTTGTCTTTCTCAGCCTAAATCATTCCACTTAGCATAATACCCTCTAGATCTATCCAAGTTGCCTCAAATGGCATGGTCTCCTCCTTTTTTATGGCTGTGTAATACTACCCAAAGCAATCTACAGATTCAAGGTAATCCCTTTCCAAAACTCAAACAGCAGTTTTCATAAAACTAGAACAAATAATCATAAAATTTATATGGAAACACAGAAGATCTCGAATTGCCAAGGTCATTCTGAGGAAGAAGAACAAAGCCAGAGGTACCATAATTCCAGATTTACTGCCACTATAGTCACCAAAACAGTACAGTACTGGCACCAAAATAAACACATAGATCAATGGAGCAGGATAACAATCTCCAAAGTAAACCCACATTTATATGGTCAATTAATTATGACAAAGGAGGCAAGACTATACAATCGGGAAAAGATAGTCTTTTCAATAAATGGTGCTGGGGAAACTGGACAGCCACAGGCAAAAGAATGAAGCAGGACCACTTTCTTACACCACACACCAAAATAAACTCCAAATGGATTGAAGACCTAAATTGAGACCTGAAATCATAATAATCTTAGAAGAAAGCACAGGCAGTGATTTCTCTGGCATCAGAAACAGCAATTTTTTTCTAGGTACATCTACTAAGGCAAAGAAAACAAAAGCAAATATAAATTATTGGGACTACACCAAAATAAAAAGCTTTTTCATTGTGAAGGAAACCATCCATAAAACAAAAAGACATCCTGAAAGGAAGAAGATATTTGCAAATGATATATCTAACAAGGGGTTAATATACAAAGTATATAAAGAACTCATACAACTCAACAACAAAAAATGCTAACAACCTGTTTAAAAGATGGGAAGAGGACTTGAATAGACATTTCTCTAAAGAAGGCATACACATGGCCAACAGACACGTGAAAAAATGCTCATCAGTATCCATGAGGGAAATGTAAATCAAAACCACAATGAGATATCACCTCACACCTGTTAAAATTGTTAGAATCAAGAAGATAAGTAACAACAAGTGCTGGCGAGGATATAGAAAAGAAAGAACTTCCATGCACTGTTAGTAAGAATGGGAACTGGCGCAGCCATCGTGGAAAACAGTCTGAGGTGTCCTCAAAATATTAAAAACAGAAATACCAAAAGATCCAATATTCCTTCTGTTGGATATTTACTCAGGGGAAACATAAACACTAATTTGAAAATATATAAGCACCCCTATGTTTATAGGAGCATTATTTACAATAGCCAACACATGGAAGCAGCCCAGGTGTCACAGACAGATGAATAGATAAGGAAAATAGGGTCTATATACAAAGTTACCCTCTGAATGTTCATCCCAATCCCCAATAAAAGAGGACGGTTGACCCCTGTTCAGGGAGTCATGACTTTGGAAATCATTCCTTGTTATCTCCTAATTTGCTTCAAATACAAGTGACCTTGTGAGGCAACTCCACCTGCTGTGGTCTTTGTCTAGGACTCTGGAGGGGGTGGGCCCACTTTGGTCCGGGAACAAGAGTTCCTCTATAACCTGTACCTCCAACCCCAGACTCCTGGAAATCAAGCTCAGACCAGGATGTACTCGTCTCTACTTGCCTAGGGGAGGAAACCGGATCCAAAAGATGCACAGAGGAAAGGAACGTAACCAAGGAGAAGAGAGATCCAGATCATTCCAGAAATTTGCTCCGTTCCAGGAGCAAAAAGTTCACCCATGAGAAGGAGTGTCATAGGCCAAGCCTCTGTCTTCATGGCTTAGCATATACCCTCCCAGCTACACTCAGGAAAGAGGAGGTGACCTGAGACTTGTGTTCAGTAGTTACGGCCTAGCCAGTCAATGCCAGCTGATGATTTTGTGGGCCTTACAATCTGGGTTCACTGATTTCTGGATGTTTGGGGGAAATGGGCATGTCATGAGCATGGTATGAAGACGCACACGAGTTGTGCCCTTATAATGCCAGCTTTATTCCCTCGTAAAGCAAGGTGAACATAATTAGAGAGCAGGGTCAGGATTCCAGACCTCATGACATCTTGCCACATGTTTGTCTTGGCCTCTGACACAGCACACGAATCCAAGCAGAGGACAAAGTCACAGGAGAAACAAGACAGAACAGGGGAAGTTAAGGACCCGAACGCAGTCAGTCTGTGAGTGCACAGGGGAAGTGAGGCCTCGGTCGGTCTGGGTCAGGGTCAGCCCCCCGCCGTGCTGCTTATGCCCTTCAGACAGCAGAGGACGGCTGTTCTCTCCGGAGATCTGTCAGGCAGAGACTTGGGCAGCACCTGGCTTTTGATGTGATCAGAGTCAAGAGAGTCTGACATTCTGCGGCAAAAATCCTCCCTTTTAAAGGGAGTTAATCAGCCGCAGGCCCTTGTAGACCTCCTCTGGTTCTGCCAGTTGTTGGTTCTGAGTGTGTCCTCAAGGAGGACAGGTTTGGGCAGTATCTGGTCTTAGCCGTGATGCTCTTAGCTGCTGGAGACACCTCTTGATGAGAGCTACTGGTTGAGGTGAGGGACTCCGTCTTGCCCTGTACATCATTCCCTCCAGTATCCTACGCTCAGCTTACTTCTGACTGGCAATGCTTCATGTTAAAAAAACAGCAGCAAACTCACAGTAATTTTAATTCGGCTCATTCAAATGGTGTCAATTTTTTTATTTTTTATTTTTTTGTGGTCTTGGAAAAATCTGAAATGCATTGACCTACGGAAAAGAATTACACTAGAGCCACTACATCAAAGTTTAAAGGCTCTGGCAAATGTGTGGCATTCCACTTTCGGGAAACTAGTTATTACATGTAATCACTGAACAATGTGAAATTTTTTGTGCTCTAGAACCACAAGAAAAAATTTAAGACAGGTGGTGAGCTTGTAAAATTAAAAAAAAAAAAAGTCATTCCAAACATAGAATAGGGACAACAGAGTCTCCCCAGTAGGATCGTCACAAACCCGGGGGAGCAGATTAGCCTCTGAGCCTTGTGGGGACAGCACTGCTGAGGGCATGGGGATAAAGGACAGCCAAGCTCTAAGGAAAGACATGCTCAAATATACCCTGTCCTTTCTGAGAAGCTGCAGCTGGGCCCTCCTGCAGCTAAAGGAATTAAATCATTCCGGGCTGACTCTGCACGCTGTGGAGGGGGAGGCTGGCCTCCCCAGGAGCCGGGCGCCTGAGGAGAAAAGCATTTGCACAGATCAGATCTTCAGGGCCTTTCTTCTTGCCCTGAAGATTTTGTAATGCTCCAGTGGGTGTTGGAGGGCACGTTTGTTGTTCAGGTATGTGCTGCAGGAGATCAACAGAGATGAGAAATACGGGTACGACTGAAAAGAAAAGAAATGTCAGGGAGCCGCCAAATGGTGCACATCCTCACCACAGTTTAATATTCCACAGGTGCAGAAGAACATTCCAGAAAAAAGGTCGAAAGGGTCTGCAGAGACAAGCATGGAGAATGAACTCCACCAAGTTTCCCTGTTGAGCCCCAAGCTGGTTAAAGCAAAGGGCTGTCTCCTTCCCTGCTGCCCCCCACACACACAGGGGAGTGTCCCTGGGACACCTCCACGGGATTGTGGGAGCTGTCTCCAGCCACCACCTCCCAGCTGGACCTCTGCACCGCATGTTCCAAACTAACCAAAATAACCATGATGCACGGATGAAAGGCACCTTTCTGTTTTCTCTCCATCAGAGTTCACCTTGGGCACAAGCCCTCATTTTCCCTAGCTTGCAGCCAGACAACTGAAAATAAGCAAAACAAGAATGAATTCTAGGCCTGCCTTAAGGTTCAAGGGTTGTATAAGTTTAAAATACACACCTGACCCCTCTAGGGTGACTCATTCTCTTGGGGTTTTCCCTCTTTCTCCATCCCAGGAGGGCTTCTGCCCGAGGAGTGGGGTAGTCCCTTACTCCCAGAGTTCCCCAAACACCCCGCAGGGAGCCGCCCCTGCTCTAGGAGCCCAGGGCTTCAGGGCACCCATCTGCCTCTGACCCGTGCAGCTCTGATGCAACGGTCCCTGTACAACAAGCCCGTACGGTACCTGAGCTTAAATTCCCTGCTGGCCACCAGCCCCCTCCCATATCCTTCTCCCCTGGAGCATCTCCCCAACCCCGGAAAGGTCCTTGTCTCCTTCCGAGAACAGGAAGTCTTTTTGCACCCAACCCTGAATCCTCCCTGCTTGTGGCCGGGTGAGCCTTTGACTCAGAGACACTTTTCAAATCCAATGCCTGGATGGCCCCCAGCAGTTCCCTTGGAATTCCTGTATATTCCCGGGGTGCTTGGTATGATCAGCAGGTGCTGAGCGCCGGCTTCTACCTTGAAAAGAGGTTTCCAATCACTGCAGGCAAACCCATGCCCATGGCAGGGGCCACCTCTTGCCACCAGCCAGTGACACCACAGGGCTCCCTAGGGGGCAGATGTCAAGACTTTGGGGGTGCACCCAACCCTCCCTCGCTGGCCACCTCTTTTCCCAACCTCTCGCCTCTCAGATCCCTCCCTCACTGCACATTACTGAGGGCAGCCCTGTTTTCCTGCAGCAGAAGGAATGTCCATCCATGGGGTCCCCACCTGCCTCCATATCCTCTCATCCCTGGGAAGCAGGGGTGACCTGAGTGGCTGTTGGGGTACAGGGAGCAAACTGGGCTTCTCTGTGCACCCTGTGGAGCTCCCTTTTCTATAGAGAGCACAAGTCCTCTGTTTCTGTGAGGGGTGGGCTCTGTCCCTGTCAGGGAGGCCCATAGTTTGCAGTTTTCCAGAACAATCTATGAGACTGGGTGAGTGTATAAAGTTAGTTCTTCCAGAAAGGTATGAATAAAGCCTGATTGTGGCCCCCCATTGGTGTCCGCCCAGGCACTGCCTGAATAAAACTAAATTTTGATCTCTTTTGTCTAGTGCTTTCTAAGACCTGAGCTTGGGAGGAGAAGATCTGGTGGATGTTCCGCTGAAACTCTAGGTTCTGTGCACGGCCTGGCAACACTCATAGGGATGGACTTTGGGGAGCAGCAGTGTTTGGGGTCACAGATCTTAGTGGGCACAGCCCAGCAGGCTGGTGACCTGGTGGAAGCTGTGTGGAGAGATGTCTCCAGGGGGCACTGGCTTGAAACCGTGTAGTTGTATCAGAGGGCCACACAGGCAGCTGACCTTGGCCTGAGTGAGGCAGGCACGCTACACCTACGGAGACAGGTGCTGGGACAGGAATGACATTGTTTGAAAACTATTTGTGTCCCAGCAGAAGCTCTCCTGGACACTGGAAATATTCAGATCCTTTCCAAGATTTACTGTGGGCGCACTTTGCTTTTCCAGCCAGGAAAGACAGGTAATACAAAGAAGAGGGAGCACACATTCAGCACCTCCTGTTTGTGATAAGCTGAATAATGGCCCTGGAGACCTCAGGTCCTGGCTCCTAGAACTTGTGACTGTCACCTTTTATGGAAAAGGAGGTCTCTGCAGATGTGCTCCAGTGAAGGATCGTGGCCTGGGAAGACTCGCCTGGATGGTTCAGATGGGCCTACCTGCAAACACGGCTATATGTAGAGGCAGGCTTTGACCGAACCCGGGAGAGGGAAGGACGTGACCATAGAGGCAGAGAGGGGACAGATCTCAGCCCAGTGACACTGACTTCGGGCCCTGGCCTCCAGCACTGTGAGCCTGAATGCGTGTTAAGTGCAGTGGGTGGTTGTCACGGTGACAATAGGGAAGGACTGTCCCACTCCGAGGGTCTGGACATGGAAACTAAGATAATCACTGCAAGTTACAGGCTGGTCCCGTGATCATGACCGGCCGCTCCCTGGGAGAGACACTGAGGCACAGAGGGGACCAGCTGCTTCCACACAGCCCCAGGTCTAGGGGAGCGCAGCGTCAGGACGGTGCCCTGGCTCTCTGGTCCTCGAGCCTCATGTGGCCCAGGGTTTGGCACAGGTACCAGGAAGGCACAGGCTGGTGGCCCCCGTGCTGCTCTGAAGGGCACTCGGGGTTGCAGGAGCAAACTGGGGTGATGCCAGCCTCTTGTGGGGCCGTGACCCATCTGCGGGCTCCAGAAACATGCACACTGTGTCCCCCAAGCCTGTTCTCCCCCAGACCCTGGATCCAATCATTGCTTCTGCACGGAGAAGGCTTGGCACACCAGGAGCTCAGGAGACGTCTGGCGAACGAATTACCTACACATGAAGTGATCCATTGTGGCTTCGGTTTGCAGAGCCCCCTGGGGCGGCTTCTGCGATGGGAGGCTTGTGGATCCACAGGACAGAGGTCTCGTGCAGGCAGAGGGGCAGAGCTGTGACCTGGATGACGCAGCCAACTCCGCGCTCCCCAGGGGCTGAAATGCTCCCCCACGGAGGGAGGAACCCCAGCCTCGGGGGGACCCTTCCGTGTCGGGTCCTCGGTGGCAGGCCCTGCTGGCCGGAGGGTGCCGTGTGCATTCCCTTCGCAGCCCTGTCGCTCCCGGTCACAGCTCCGTCAGCCCTGATGCTACACGGCCCCGCTCAGCTCACCGCGTGGCCTCTTGCCTCCTGACCAGGCGCTGACAAACAAGGAGGGGACTTAGCTAATGGGCGGGTCTGCCAGGTGTCACAGCCTCCCTCTACCAAGGGCCTGAGTGAGACAGGAAGGCCAGTGGCCCTTCCTGCAGTGGATGCAGAAGCAGAAATGGTCATCTAGGGACGCCTGGGTGGCTCAGTTGGTTAAGCGGCTGCCTTCGGCTCAGGTCATGATCCCAGCGTCCTGGGATCGAGTCCCGCATCGGGCTCCTTGCTCGGCAGGGAGCCTGCTTCTCCCTCTGCCTCTGCCTGCCTCTCTGCCTGTGCTCGCTCTCTCTCTCTCTCTCTAACTAATAAATAAATAAAATCTTTAAAAAAATTTTTTTTAATTTAAAAAAAAGAAAAAGAAATGGTCATCCAGGACGGAAACATCCTGGGGACCACAAACCTTCACGGCAATGGACTGAGAAAGAGGAACCGTGCTGAGCTACTCCACATGTCCACACAGGAGACCGATCGCTGGTCTTCTCCCTGAGGGGGGCCGTGGGCAAACACTCTGGCTTGTCTCACTCTGTCTCCTCTCGTCCCGGGGAGGAGGATCGGCTGATCTGAATGGTGGCCTTGGGAGGAAGGGCCGGCATGGTGGACCCGGCTGCCCCAGGCTCTGCCCTGAGGAGCTGCTTTCTCAGCTCCTCCTGCCATAGGCTTGCTACTGGAGGCCTTTCAGGCTGGGTTGTGTCCCAGCCGATTCCTGAACTTGGCCTGCAGCTGCGTCCACAGCCTCTGACCCACTCCTAGTATCTGCCTCCCACAAGATCCCAGAGACAAGGCAACTCTCCCACCTCTGAGACAAGGGAAGGCTCAAGGTCATGCTTCCTGAGGCCCATAGGCAGGTCAGCAGCAGAGCAGAAACCTGTCCCCCGGGAAGGCTGGGCCATGCACGGACGCAGCGCAATGCCAGGGCTGATGGGGGCTGGATGATACGGGTCTGGAGCGGAGTTCCAGGCCTGGGCCTGGGCTGGGCCTTCCAGGCTGGGGTGCATCCAAGAGGCGTGCCCTGTAGATCCTGCTGGGCCAACTGCTCCCACTGCAGAGGGTGACAGAAGTCTGGCCACGCTTGCCCCAGGAAAGTGGCCGGGATGAAACCACTGTGACATGCTGCGTTCTCTGCGGACTTCGGCGAGGTCCCTGAGAAGCCGGTGTTGCCTCTGTCCAGAGTATGCATGAAGCCGGCACCGCCTGTGAGGCTGTCCCTGAGACCCTCCCGGAGTCCAGGCTGAGCTGTCTGCTCTGCTGGGGGACCAGGCAGCTGCCTGTCCTGCTCAGTCCTGCCCGGCTCAAGTGGGCCGAACCAGACCACCAGACAGACAGCGGGTGGGCGAGTGCAGGCCCACCCCAGGACGGAAGCAGGTGCCCAGGGCTCAGGGCAGGCCTCCACGTATGGGCTGGACCAAGTAACCAGGGAGGTCTGCTCAGGGGGCTAGAGAGGACAAGCAGGGGAGCTGGCAGAGATGAGGAGGGCCGAGGCCAGTGCCCTTGGAGGCCAGGCCCGATGCTGTCAGATGCGTCCCTGGGTCAGGGACAATGGGCACTGACCGAGGCTGAGGCGTGCTGAGAAATGACCTAAAGCAGTTGGCATTTAGTATGTGAACTTGACTTTCAGCTTTGGAAATAATCAAAAAGAAACATCAAGGAATGCAGGGAAAAGGAAGTACATTTAAGAAAAAACTAGCATGAAAACATAAATATTATTACTCTAGGAAATGAAGCAGTTTTCTTTTTCAGTAGGTTCCTCCCCAGTGAAGACTAGCTCCTTTCTTTTTACTGCCTTTCTCTTAACCCCAAGCTCATAGCCCACACATTTCTTTCTTTTTTATTTTTTTTTTAAGATTTTATTTGTTTGCGAGAGAGAGGGCACAAGCGGGGGTGGGACACAGAGGGAGAAGCAGACCCCCCGCTGAGCAGGGAGCCGCAGATAAGACTGGATCCCAGGACCCTGAGATCATGACCTGAGCCAAAGGCAGAAGCTTCACCAAATGAGCCCCCTGGGTGCCCAATTTCTTTCATTTTAGAGTAGAGACCAGGATGCACAGAGGCCCCCACCAGATCCTACGTCCCATGGATCCATGAGGAAGCAGGTGACCGTGCACTGGCTGTCCGTGCTGTTCTGCTTGCTCTGATTCGGATCTGCATCTGTGGACCCATCCAGGAGGCAACTGTTGTTAGCACGGATCCGCAAACCCACCGCGTGGCAGGGCTCGGAGCCCCACACATGTTGGCACTAGACCAGACATCGCAGAGCGGGAAGCTGACAAGAGGACGGGTTGCTGAGGTGCAGGAGCAGCTCATACGCCCGGTCCTCCAAATCAAGCAGCATCTCGGAGGGCAGACTCCTCCTTCCTACTGGGACACCTGCCAGGCCGCCGGGCTCTCCACTGTTAAATCTGCCCCAGGCTCTGCTGGGCCTTCTCTCTTAGCATTTGCCTCTATGCCGGAGGGCAGCGCCCCAGCCCTGGAGCCACTCTGTCCTCCTCCTCCGCTGGGCCGCTCTGCTTTGCTCTGTTGCTCTGCTTTGCTGCTATGTGCCCAGCTCTGCACACCGGCATCTCTCCCTGGTTTGAACCTTTTCCCGGACCTGAGCCACCTTTCCTCCTTTGCAGCCTATCTCTGCCCTGAAGCAGGGCAAAGGAGAAGCCCACATCATTTCAAATGTGTGGGCAGACCTTGAAAGCCTAGAACCTGGTTTGTGTTCTGAAGTACAAAATTTCAAGTTGTCTTCTCTGTGTGAGGGGATCTGGACAGGGAGAAGGACCTAGAGATTGAATGTCAAAGTTCTGCTAACTACCTAAAAATACATGCTGAGGGGTCGGAGTGTGAGCTTTTTCAGGACAGGCTGGGAGATACGAGCTCCTCCGTTACCGCTCAGGAGAGTGCAAGAGGCATCCTGAAGGGTGTAAGACAGCTGAATGGAGACCTGCTCCATCCTGGGGGCAGCTAACGGGGATGGGGGCCTACCCTGCGCTGGGCCCCTGAGAGGGAGAGACGCAGAGCAAGCAGACATCACGGGGGAGACCAAGCAGTGAGCCAGGCACTCCCAGGACAGAAGCTGTGAGGCCAGGTGACAGGGAGAGAGAGAAGAAAGCTGGGTCAGGGGATAGGTCATGATCATCTGTTCTAGTGAGGGGTTTGTGATGAGTCTTAAGACGTGAAAGGACGGAGAAAACCATGGTGTTGGCCCAAGACTGTGTGATCAGCTGTGCTTTCTTCTGCAAATTGACACCTTACTGTGTGCGTCGACCTCCACGGAGCATCTCTCCCTGCTAAGAGGGGGCTGCCCAACGTCTAAGGCAGCTGGAGTTGGAAGGATTTGATTTGTGGCACTTATTATACCTTCCGTTTAATTTCAAATTCCACACTCTGCTGAAGGATGCGATCAGGTCTGTACACTCGCCACGTTTCAGAAACACCAGCCGAACCCACCGGCTCTTTGGAGGGAACAGGGACAGAAAGCCGGAGAAGCTGCTGCTTGCATTCTGCAGCAAAACTCGTGAATTCAGACCCCCCCAAAATGAGGACTCGCTTCTCGGGAGTCAACGGGATCATTGGAACCCTGGGGGTTTCACACACCCACAGCTAGATTTGCTCATAAAAGTAATATTAACTACACCAAAAACTAATGAGGGACTCTATGTTGGCGAATCACGTTTAAATTAAAAAAAAAAAAAAAGTCACATTACAAAGGTGGTGATACACGCTCGGGTCCTAGTCGGTAGAAGAGTTATCATGTGGTTACCAATTTGGAATTTCACAATCTGGGAACTTGGATTTTTTCGTCTCTTGAAGATAGAAGGAGACAGCTGAACAGGAATTGCTCTATAACAGAGTCCTGACAGTAATTAGTTGTACATGGCAGGGTTTTCCACTTGAATCTGTCCCAGGGCATTAAGCACAGTACAAACTGGTGTTTGTAATAGTGTAGACGAGATGCTTTATCTCTGGAAATTATCCAGACTTTTCCCAGATTCTTTTGCAAAGAGCAAGACGGGGCTCTCCTCTCCCATGAGTTTTGCGAGGCTGGTGAGCAGTTTTTCCGGCCGTTCGAGGTATTTACAGATGAGAGGCGATATGGGAAAAAGGAATCAGATTGGTCACAACAGATTTGCTGTGCCGTTTTTGGCCTTCGGTCTGCAGAAATGCTAAATTCTCTTCAAGAGATGCAATCTTTACCCTGGAAGGATCGCTGGGATGATTCCCCACGCAAATCGACGGGATTTGGAAGCCAACTTTGGAGCGAGGGAAACACCGATGTTCAGGCTGGATTTGATCTTTACTGACCTGACACTGCAAACTCCACTTTTCCTTTTTTTTTCCAAGTAAATATATATTATTTTTCATTTAAATGCATTAAATTTCATTCATATTGAAATTTTCTTAAACTTGCAGAACAATCTCTACATCCTGGGGATTGCTCTATGTCCTTTATAAATAGTAACTTCTCTCCTCCTCCTACCCCGTGGAGTAGGTTTTTACCTTTATGGTGTCCACTAGAAGGACGGGAAAATGAAGTCTCCTTCAAGTCAGCAGACATGCCCAAGGTCCTGTCCTGGCGTTCTCCACCTTATATTTATCTGACAAAGGTTTTAATTTAATTCAATATTGATTGAATAGTTAATTTAATATTTAAGATTTCCTTTGAAGCATACGTGTACTTTTAGGTGCATATTGTTGAATTTTACTTCCATAACAGAATCTAAGACTTTGGCTTTTGGTTTCTTCCTTTATGTATACTTGACACTTAGTTTCAAGGATTAAGATTTTGTTTCATAATAAGCAAATCTTATTTATTTGAGGGATTTACATTTTTATGTCTTCTCTTGTCACTCCTATGCCTTCTCATTTTCATTTTTCTGTTGCTAGCTTCTGTTTTTTTTCTATATGTTCAAAATCTCATTATTTTTCTCTCTTCATATATTATTCTTATCTTTGCCACCAGTATTATAAAGGGATTTTAGCTTCATTCTCTGATATTCAAAGTTACGGATAAAGGAATACATGTATAAAAAGCAAATTCTTTCATCCGTAGGAGAGCACTTCAGGAGAATTTCATTTTGCTTTTATCTGCCCCTTCTTCCCTTTTTCTTGAAAATATTATGTGGAATATGAAACCCAGTATTTTTATTAGCCTCATTTCGTTATACATACATAAGCATATATGCTGACTTTTTCCATAATTGCCTTTGTAGTTCCGTAATGTCAAAAGTTATCCAAACTCCATGTACTTATTTTAAACACTACTCATGTAATACCATATCTTCCGAATAATAAACACGTAAGTATCTAGATATTTCCAAAGCTGGAAGAACAAAACAAGCAAAACATATCTGCGATATTCCAGGCAAACTTACTGACAAAATGCGAGCCAGACACATCCTGAGAAAACACCAAGACGCGGGTTACTCCTAAGAGGACCCAGGCTGAAGAGCAAAACAGGTTACCGTAAAAATAAAACCAAACTAGCTTGCAGACTTGCCCTCCTCTGCAAAAGCAACTACCAGATCACAACAGTAATACGTTTGAAAGGGAAAAAAAATGCTGTGGTTTGGGCATTTAATTCCAAGTCCCCCTTGTCATGACTGAGGGAACAGAAACACATTTTACTGTTTGTGCCTGCTGTCCCTCTCCAGTGACAGTCAGACTCGCTCAAATCCTTGCATCCTCTTCTTCGAGGACACTCTGCTCCACAGTGACCTCCATCCCTGTGGTTGCAGGGAGAGGAGGGGAGGTGCAGCCCAGAGAGACCGGTTCAGCTGGAAAGGTCCTGACGGACTGACTGGACACAGCAGTAAGGACAGCAGGTGACCTTAAGTCTAGAAGCTGCAGTTGTCACTCAGGAATTCACCGAAGGATTCACTGTGTGGTTACATTTGGGGGGGGGGGGAAGAACTGGGAGGAAAGGAAGGAAGGAAAATGGGAAAGAAGAAAACTGATGTTTATAAAAGGGAAACAAGAGAAGCAGTAGGGGTGATGGGTGCACCCAGATGGCAGATGCCAGCCCACAGGTGGACCTCAGGCTCCCTGCCCGGCTGGACTACACCTGCTTCCCAGACCAGGCAGCAGGGATGGATGGACGCTCACTGCTATGCGTTGGGGAGAATGCAGAGAGCAGCAGCTAAAAGCTGCCCAAGGAATTTGGCTGTCACTTAATATCACTTGAATCCATTAATTTAAAAAATGAGGACCATGTATTGTATGTCTCCTTCATTTCCTTGTTGTAATAATTCACTCCTAATTCATTAAAAAATGTGTTTCCTCCAGTTTGGAAAGAAGAGGATGGCTCTTCCCCATGTGTTGTTCAAAAAGGAATGTTCTGGATATTTTCTTCTCTGATGGCTCCTCCTCCAGACTCACACTGTTCCTGGTTTTCCTTAAATTTACTAGGAACAACTTCCCCATTCCTGCACGAGTGATAGCCCCAAGCGATGTTTTCTGTCTCTGCCCTGCTGTTGTCATGACAGGGTCCATGAATGTGCTGGGACAAGGATGCATTCCAAGAAAGGGACATGTTTAACAAGAAACTCCTTCAAATAAGAGTGTTTTTGAACTTTTTTCCCATACTGGTAAAGGACATGCTCCCTCCCCTCTCTCCTCTCTGAGGGGAGCTCTGGGAAGTGGACTTCTGGGGCTCATCTCCATCCCCTCTGCCACTCGGTGTCCCCAGGAAAGGGGTCACTCATTCAGCTGGGGAGTTTGGAAGAAGAAACTGGGGCCTGATGACCCCTCCTAGCCCCCTTCCCTCATGGGAGCTTGTGCCCCACATTTGGTGGGTCCCTGTAGCAGTGCCTAGATGGGGGCCTTCAAGTGGCGGGGGGGGGGGGTGGCTGGAAGGCCTGAGGTTTGGGAGAGGAGTACACTGAAAGTCCAGGAACCTTGAGGATATCATCAGGGGCAGCAGTAAGTACATTGGAGAAGGTTTGGGGTGGACTTTGGGGTTTTTACTGTAGTATTGGAGGCCTCACAGGCCACGCAAATGTTTCCTTTGGCCAAACATTTCCTTCAGGGGGAGCAGGAGAGCAGGACCAGGCCCACAAGCAGCTCCTCAGCGTCTTTATCAATGACTTCTCTTCCAACCCCTTTCCCTGAAGCCTATGGCTTCCATCAGGCCAAGACAGTGTGGAGAGGCCCGCTGAGTACTTACTGCCCTTCGTGAATTCATTTTTCTAACTGCGCACAGACGCAGCATGGCCAGCAGTGAATAAGATCAGCGCGACATAAGGAGCGTCCCGTTAAGTTAAAAGCATTCCATGCAGAAAGCCTTCTTCATTTTGAGCTAACGCATTTACCATACTTTTCTTACCTCAGGAATATGGAAGCCTGGCCACTGGAGGTTGGTTTTCTTTGCGAGTTTTCCTTTGGGAATTTTACGAGGCTGTAAAACCTGCTCCACATTGACTGTGGTCTGTCTTGGCAGTGTGCTGCATACTTAAAATATCTTGATTATTCTTAAATTGTTCTCATTTGTGCAATAGTCTACTTTGCAGCTTCTGCAAATCCTATCTCTTAAATAGACCCAGTGTCGTCCATTTGTCCACAAGGCCATCGGCACAGGCTTGCGCAAGCCACTGTCGTTCCTCACCGGCTTTCTGATCAACTGTCCACGTTGGCTGCGCATCTCCAGCCTGACCAGGTAGAGTGCCTTCCCTAGTCTGATTCTATGACCCCCCAAGGAAACTCTGGCCATCCTGTGCCATGATGCTCCTGGTCCATTCAGGAAAATCGGATGAGTGCCCCACGAGAGGCTGAGGCAAAGGAGGAGCTGGCCGTGAATAAGGTGTGCATGAGTCGGGGTCCTTCAAGTCCGTTGGCAAAACCAAAGGCAAAAATGGGAGAAACACTAGCAGCTGTGGCCACAGGCAATGACAATTGTTATGTTCTAGAGAGATACAGAGACCAGAAGAGAGCAGACAGTTGCTTGGCAAAGGCATGTGGGAGAGGCGAGTGGGACCTGACCCAGAAGAAGCAGGTGTGGCCCCAGGAACCGGATCACGCCCACCGTGATTGCTGCTTGAAGAGGACACACAGGACCTGCTGCAGCCATCAGTAAGTAAGCACAGCTCCTGCCAGGGATCAGAGGGCACTCAAGCCTCCTGAGTCAGAAGGACAGGGAGGTAGGGGGTTCCTGAAACAAAAGGCTAGGAAGGGAGGAGGGGATGGTGCAGGAAGAGAGGAAATAGGTTACTTAGTTTGAAATCCTAGTCCCTGAAACATTCCTGCAGCCATTTTGATTTTGGGGCAACTTTATGTTTTTGAGGGATTTCAACATGACTTCTTTCGGGAGCCAGAATTACGCTTCTTGAAACTGTTGGTACTTCCTGTCCAGAAAAGGACTTGCCTTGCCTGAAACAAGAACGCGGAATCTTGCAATAGAGGAGACAGAATGGAAGGGAACATATGGAGAGTAATTTACTCACTTATCAAATACTCAACACACTTGACTTCCAACTCTTGATTTCAGGTCATGTCATGCTCTCAGGATCACGAGTTCGAGCCCTGCATTGGGCTCACACACTGAGCATGGAGACGGCCTCAGACTCTCTCTCCCTCTGCTCTTTCCTCTCTGTTAAAAAAAAAAAAATCTATGTTTAATAATGACTATACACCTATCATAAATAATAATTATAACGCTAAATAATTATGTTTTCTATAATAATTTAAACTAATATTTGAGCTAAATTTCTAAGTGTTTAATGATAAAGGGAAGGGACTTATCAATGCCGCACTTTGCATGTAGGCATCTAGCCTTGTCTGTGGCATTGCTTCCCAGTTTCCCATTGGCTTCTTGCTAAGAGTCAAGTCTCACAGTAAGGGAGGAGACCAGCTTCTGGAGCATAGCCCGTAGCAGACTCAGCCTCGGAATGTGACTCATAGACCACAAGTGTGATAGCCTCTTAGCCTTAGCAAGCTGCTCAGGTCCAGCCCGGACTCCTGTGGGTCTCCAGAGGAAACAGAGGGCCTGCATCCCACCTGTGGCCCACTCTGAGAAAATGGTTCTTCCAGCAGCTCCTGATTTCCTAAATTGTACTAAGTCAGACTTGGAGGTCAGCTCTAAGTGTCAGATCATCCACAAGACACAGGCCCTGCCTTCATCTTTCACTTCGGGAATTTAAGTCTTCTGACATCAAACACGGCCTTTTCTTGTTTCTGAATATGTTATTGTCTCACACTGTAGAGATATTCTTTCCACTTGTAAGCCTGTAAAGCCTCTTTTAGAAAAGGACGGTGGGGCCAGACCCCGCTGACCCCACCTCAAGTCAGGTCAGAGAGCAGAGATCTCACCCCACCCCCATTTCTGATGCCAATTTGGAAT
The DNA here is from genome assembly GCA_003697995.1 of Taxidea taxus jeffersonii. NCBI lineage: Eukaryota > Metazoa > Chordata > Mammalia > Carnivora > Mustelidae > Taxidea > Taxidea taxus. The sequence goes on from RCUC01158701.1 coordinate 31,082, forward strand.
CTGGTTGTCACCCATCAAATGGCTGTAGATTGGAAGGACCCACTCTGTAAGTCCAATTTACTTGCTAGAGTGGCTCACAGAACTTAGAGAAACATTTTACTCCCCATGTCACTGGTGTATTAGAATAGATTAATAATTATAATTTCAGAAATAATTATAATATCAGAAAGAGTCAGATGGAAGAGAGGCATTGGGCAAGTTCCCGGGCATCTGTCCACACTATCTGACGCTCTCTGTCCCTGCTTCTCTACCTGTTCACCGACAGGAAGTTCTCTGAACCCTGTTCTTTGGGGCTTTTCATGAACCCTTCATTATATAGTCAGGATTGATGAAATCACTGGCCATTGGTGGTTGAACTAAGCCCCCAGACAGTCTCCCCTTTCCCGGAGAGAGAGGGGGTCTGGAAGTGGGACTGAAAGTTCCACCCTTCTACACACAAGGCTGGCACTCCAGGCAACCAGCCCCCTACAGCCCATGCAAAGTCACCTTGTTAGGTTAACAAAAAGCCCCTTTTGGGCTCTCTCATCTTAGGAAATTCCAAGTATTTTAGGAGCTCCATGGCAGAAATGGAAAGACCAACTATATGTATTTTATTGGAAATCATAACTTTCATCCCTTCCACCTTGTTTCAAGGCCCTTCTCATACCCAGGTCAGCAGGCTCCCTCTGCTCGGGTCCCCGCCTGGCCCCAGGCTGGAGTATGCTCTGTGTCATAGAAGACACAGGTTCCTGGGGGAACCTGGGTGGCTCAGTGGGTTAAGCCTCTGTCTTCAGCTCAGGTCCTGATCTCATGGTCCTGGGATCGAGCCCCACATCGGGCTCTCTGCTCAGCAGGGAGCTTGCTTTCCCCTCTCCCTCTGCCTGCTTCTCCTGCCTGCTTGTGAACTCCTTCTCTGTCAAATTAATAAATAAAATCTTAAAAAAAAAAAAAAAAGACACATTCCTGGTTGGATGAGCACTGAATTCAGTGAACGGCTAAAAAAAACTGGAAAACACTCAGCATTGTAAAGATATGGTTTCTTCACAATGAAAAGAGACGCATTGGGTATTACTCAAAAAGAAAAAAAAAATCCTAAAACGGAATCCTTTTACCCCAGCCATTCTTCTTTCACTCCATCTGTTTAAACATATAAAAAAGAACCCCTGGGTGTCTTCATGTGATCTTAGCTAGACTTGGAAAATCTGATCCCCTTGCAAGTTGCATTCAACGTAATTAGAAATAGCTGGAGATCTGTATTTCTCAAGTACGTGAGGCCCTGGACTCAGGACAGAAGGAATAGCAGTCCCCTGCCTAACCCAAGCCAGACCCCGAGGCTCTGCCCAGCCACACCGGCCTCTGGTGCCCCTCAGGTGAGCTCCTTATCTGGAGCTGCGGGAAGGGGAGGTGACAGGTGTTTTGAAGACTGTCCCCAGTGCAGCCCTTTCCATAAAACTGCTTTCATTTTTTTTAATATAAACATATAATGTAACTCCACCACCCTCTCCCAACACCCCTATCCCCTACCCCCCTCAGTTTGAAAACTGTTTTCATTTTAAGGAGTGTTTTCAAATAAATGAATATGAGAAAAAGGGAGAGAGCCTGCGAGCCAGCCACTGCTCAGCCTGGGGGTTCATCTGTCCAAGCCCCGGATATCTGGCACTTCCAGACTGCCAGAGGTAAGAAACCCCGACAGGCTCAAAGCTAGCTGGGCAAAGGAAACCAGAGACACCAGTCACTCTTTCCCTCTCCACTTTCCTCTCCAAAATGTGCAAAATCGGCAAATCTGGGATAAAGTGAATATGAGGGACACCGGAACCACAGAATTAGGAGCCCAGCCCTCCAGGACCTGCAGGAGGTATGTGGTCAGGGAGGAAAGGGGCAATCAGTGGAGCAGAGTGGCCACAGGCAATGCAGGTGGTGAGAACACGCACCTGCACAGGTGTGCATGCACACACACACACAGGTGCACACACATGCACAGGTGTGCGTGCACAGGTGGGTACTGGGGCACATCCGCACTCACATTCAAACTCACACACATGCGTTCACACACACCATCACAGGACACTGGGCTTACTGCCAGATCAGGGCTCCAGCCCCTGGGGCTCCCTGGGCCCTTGCAGCCCTGCCCCCCAGCGGGGTCCACAGGGACCCCCAACTCCAAGGCCTCCTAATGGACTGGCTACACTCAGACACCCAGCAGCCCGGGGCACACAGGCTCTCCAGGGCGGGTGGCCCGGGAACAGGAGCGCCTGGACATCCCAGGACTGACCAGGAGACAGACATGGCTTCTTGGACCCCCCTGCCCTGCCATCACCTCCGGAGGAGCCCAGAGCAACATATGTTTGTGTATACCCACAAGACACACCAATCTCTGGGCGCCGTCGCGGTCCCGCACTTGATTTCCCACGTGGAGCGGGAGGGACAGAGCAGTGGGGCCCAGGCGCCGCCCAGCCCGCTCAGCCCGCGGCAGGTGTCTTGCCCTGGGGGTGCGGGCCCTGCAGCTCCCTGCGCGGTGCAGCGCGACTGCAGGTTCCGCCGGCACCTGGAGGGTGGCTTCTGCCGCTCACATTCCGAGCCTCGGGGCCACCGCCCAGCCGCAGGGATCCTCCCCAGCCCCCTCTCGTCGGTCTCACCCCGCCGCCCGCTTTCTCCGGCCTCTTCCCTCCCCCTTCTGTCTCCCCTCCTGCCCTCTTCCTCCGCTCCCCACCCCGCCGCCCAGCCGACTCCTCCTGCTCCCTCCTCTCCTCCCCTCGCCGATCCTCTCCGCCTCCCCTGCGCTCCCCTCCTCCGCGCGCCGCTCTCCCATGGTGCGGGCTGGTGCTCGGCTACCGCCCCCGCCGCCGCGGCCGCCCCTCAGTCCCGCGCGCCGCCCGGAGCCGCAGTGATAACCCCGCGCGGGCGGCGGAGGCGCCGCGGGGAAGCTGCTGCGCGCCGGCCGGCCCGGGTCCTCGGGGCCCGCTTGCAGCCGCCGGGCCGGGACCATCCCGCGGCCCCGGCCACCTGGAGAGCCCCTGGATGGAGCGGCGCGTTCTCCTCGTCGGGCCGCCGCGCGGGCGGCGGGCGTGGGGCGCGAGGGGCGGCCGGGCCCTGCGGGTCCCCGGCTGCGCGGCGCTCTGCGGGCTGCTGCTGGCGCAGGTGGCGGTGCAGGTGAGTCCCCGACGGCGGGGGCGGGGTGCCCGCGGCTCCCGGGCTGCAGTCCGGGCTCACCGAGGTGTGGCCGCTGTTTTCCAGCAGGCACCTGCGTGCTCCGTGGGACCCGCGGTGACCTCGCCGGGGAGCCCGAGTCCTCCAGGCTCCGCGGCGCGGCCGGACTGGCTGGAAAAAGGCGGTAAGTCTGCGGGGAAGGGGGGTTCCAAGTCCTCCGCAGGTAGCGCTGGCTTACGGGTTGCGGCGGATGCCCCTAACTCCGGAACCCGCCCGGGACGCTGCCCTCGGGCGAGCGCCTGCGAGTGGACTCCCCGATGTCGGGGGATATTCGGTTGTGAACCGCTAACGCTGACCGGCGTGACTGCCCTGAGCGGTAGGCGAAAAAGCCAGGAATACGTACTTAATAAGCACATTTAGGGGCGCCTGGGTGGCTCAGTGGGTTAAAGCCTCTGCCTTTGGCTCAGGTCATGATCTCAGGGTCCTGGGATGGAGCCCCGCATCGGGCTCTCTGCTCAGCGGGGAGCCTGCTTCTTCCTCTCTCTCCGCCTGCCTCTCTGCCTACTTGTGATCTCTCTCTGTCCAATAAATAAATAAATAAAATCTTCAAAAAAAAATAAGCACATTTAAAAAGCAAGGAATAAAGCCAGAGGTCTTACTAATGTATGCATTCAGGAAATTAGAAAGCTCATACTCCTCCTCTCCCCACCCCTCCGCCCCCTCCTGATCCTCCTCAGGCTTTTTAATTTATTTTTTAAAGGTTGCTTATTTATTTATTTATTTATTTATTTATTTCACAGGGAGCGGGGCTCGATCCCAGGACCCTGAGATCATGACCTGAGCCTGAGATCATGACCTGAGCGGAAGGCAGAGGCTTAACCCGCTGAGCCACCCAGGCGCCCCCTCCTCAGGCTTTTTAAATGGAAGCCTCTGCATGCCCTTGACTACAGAGCAGGAGGTGGGAGAAAGCCGCTTTGCTCGGTACTTACCGTGTTAGCGTGAGAGTGGGTGTTACTGGGCAGTTGGGACATAATTGAAATATAGTGCGCGGGACGGTCGTTAGCGTTTGGGGACATCCTAGGCAATGCCATACCTTCCGCTGTGATTTGGCTAAGTCTGATCCGTTTGCAACGTGTGGTTTTACCGGCGCTGCTGGCGGGCGCCGCTTGCCGGTTTCGCTCGTCCTGGGGATGGTGTCTCCGCCCGCAACCGCCGCGGGTGAAAGGGGAAGGCAGGTGTGGGACGTCAGCTGCGCAACTCAGTCCTTGCCCTCCTGTCCTGTTTGCACTTCGCAACACTGCCAACAAGTGTCTGTTAGAGGAAGAACGAGGTCTGATTTTCCTAACGTATGTTCGGAAAATCTAGAAAAAGGAGTACTCAAAGTTTTTAGTCTGGTTGTCCTATAAAGGCAGGGACCTGACGCGCGCCTTAGCTGCTTGGACAGTCCAGCGGAGGGAGGCGGAACAGTCTGAACACACGGCGGGCCCCTGAGCCCTGAAGGACCAGCAGAGGGCGCCGGCGTAAGCGCTAGTGAGTAAGTGTAAATGCAAGTGCAAATACTCAGAAATCACTTTCTGCTCTGTAATTGCTGGACGAAGCTAATTATCAGTCTATTTAAAGGTCACCTTCTTGGGCTTGCCCTTGTCTTCTTTCATGTTTCTCAGGGTGCATTCCACAGTATAATTATCCATATCGGGTTTGTCCCTCCTCACGCACTTCTGAAAGAAGACATTTTTGTAAAAATTCTACATCTCTAAAATGGTGAAAATTCCTGAAGGTCTCAGGAGATTTCTCCGAGGACTGTGTAGCATTTTATAGAAAATAAGTTTTCTTTAAGGTAGAAGCAATATAGACAGAGAACCTTTTCCAGAAAGAGAAGGCAAAGCCTTCCTGCCCAAGTGAGCTTTCCCCGCTCCTCTCCAGGACGGACTCCTGTGAGCTGGACCCCACCCTGGCTGGCAGGGGCTCGAGTCACCTGGCATCCAGGCTGCTGTCACATGCCAAGTGTTGCCATGACAACCACATACCTCACTTGGTCAGAAACTGGAGGGGAAGGTGTGAGCCATCATCAGTGAAGCCCTAGCTTAGGGACACACTCCAGCCCCCTACCTGCCTTCTGTGTGTTGGAGGTCTTTATTTTTTTTTTTATTTTTAAAGATTTTATTTTTTCAGTGTTCCAAGATGCATTGTCTATGCACCACACCCAGTGCTCCATGCAATAGGTGTCCTCCTTAATACCCACCACAGTCCCACCTCCCTCCCCTCCAAAACCCTGTTTGTTTCTCAGAGTCCACCATCTCTCATGGTTTGTCTCCCCCTCCAATTTCCCCCAGTTCACTTTTCCTTTCCTTCTCCTAATGTCCTCCGTGTTATTCCTTATGCTCCACAAGTAAGTGAAACCCTATGATAATTGACTCTCTCTGCTTGACTTATTTCACTCAGCATAATCTCCTCCAGTCCTGTCCATGCTGATACAAAAATTGGGTATTCGTCCTTCCTAATGGAGGCGGTTGGAGGTCTTTAATGATAAATGGCCAAGTGGGGAAAGTGGGTATCACTAGAAGGCTTTCATGGTACTGGAGAAAAGACTCAGCTCAGCAGGTTCCTTTTCTCCCTGTAGAACAGTAGAGCCCCAGTGCACTTTGTGTGACTGCTGGTTATCTAGATATTTTTTATACAAATGGGCTTTGGAATCGCTCCTTTTGGCCACAAGGTTGTTTCATGCATAATTCAGACTGCGATTGCCAGTTTTCCTGTGTCTGAAGCAGTTCAGCAGCAGGAAAGGGAATGCCCTCTATTCCTTTGTTTGTTTGTTTCTTTCTTTCTTTCTTTCTGCCCTCTATTCTTGATGCCACAACAGATAACTAAACTGTTTTCAGACATTAAGTATGCCCGTTTCACTTTGGCTGATTCAGAATTGTTTTTCCTTAGTGGGAGATTTTAATGCTTTTCTTCCAAAATAGTGGCTCTTGTTGAGAGACAAGATGTATCACATATTTGTTAGCTTTTGATTCTAGAGTAAGTTACGCTTCCAAGGCAAAGTTTAGAAGTTTTCTAGAAAGGGGTTTCGCCCTACATAATAGACCTGTTGTTTGTGTGTGTGCATTGGAAGATTATATCGATTTGCATTCAGACATTCGGGTGTCTGCTTCCCGACGGTGGCTGCTTCCAAGCTATGGATGTGATGTCAGTGAGTGCAGGGATAGGAGGCAAGGTGCAGATCTGCTCTCGGCAGCTCCTGTGAACCAGCCCTGCATGCTCAGGTGGTCTATACCTCATACATTCACTTTGAAACCAGAGTATTCTTGGACTTGAGGCTGTGGTCAGAAAAAACTCTTGAAATCAAGGAGTTCAGACCACTGACTGAAGCAGCCATATGTGAAGTTTTCCTCCTTAACTAAAGGTGTAAAGGATATAGGTCTTACCTAAAGGATTCTCAAACGGGGCGCCTGGGAGGCTCAGTCCCTTAAGCGTCCAACTCTTGACTCAGCTCAGCTCATGATCTCAGGGTCCTGGGATTGAGCTCTGCACCTGAGACCATCCTCAGCAGGGAGCTGGCTTGACATTGCCTCTCCGCCCCTCCCTCCCTCTACCCCTCCCCCAGCTCATGTTTGGGAACATGCTCCCTCTAGTTCTCTCTCTTCAAAATAAGTAAATAAAACCTTAAAAAAAAAAAAAGAGGTTAAAAAAATAAAGGATTCTCAAAGATTAGGACTCACACTAATTTTTTTCTTGAAATCACAAGCCAGTAGTTGTGGGGATTATAATATGAAAATATAAGCTCAAAAATTAATTTTTCAGTCTATTACAGTTATGTATTGAATTATTTCCAGATAGCAACAGGAGTACGATGAAATGTTGTGCTTATTTGTTCATTCATTGAATTCTTCAGTGATGACCTTTTTAACATTCATTTATACATAACCAAGAGTACACATTTGATAGAAAGGACTATTGTGGGACTAAATCCGGATCCCCTCGCCTTGGCAATGATACCGTTTTGTCCCGGGAGTCTGTCCCGCGCACTGGAGACTCTGCTGCAGCATCTCTGGATGGGGTCCGTAGATCCCAGGAACACCACTGTCCCCCTCCCACTCTGTGGCAGATGGAGATGTCTCCAGACATTTGTCTCCCAGGGTGTGGGAGGGGAATCACTCTGGTCAAGAATCAGTAGACTAAGTTGAAAAAACGGTCTTCTTCCATCACACATTCACTTCCTGATTCTTCAGAACCGATTGTCATTTATCACAAAGTGTGGCTTTGCTGTTTGTGGAGCTCGTGTCCTGGGGCCAGCCTCTACCAGTCCTCCAGAGCTGATTGTTACTTTCCTTTAAGTTTGGCAGAGCTGGTCCCTGAAAAATAAAAGACAAAGTTACAGGGAAACAAGTGTGAGGGATGCAAATCTCATCCCTCACATTTTTTGTCTCTTATCTGTGCTGTTAAGGTTCTTTGCATACATCCTCTCTGTGTGAGGGAGATACTACGTGTATCCAGGTGCGCAACGGGGCATCTCTTCTGTGTGTTGAGTGACATCACGTTGGTGCTGGAGATCAGCCACAGTGGGGAATGGGCAAATGCGGTAAAGCAGGCCTTTTATTTTTTCCCCCTGAGATAGCAGGTCGTCTAGCGTTTATCAACAGGACCCTGTATGTGTTTATGTAAAAGAGCCTTATCAATCACTATTTTGAGAGTAGATACTCTATGTCCCCTCCAGATAAAGGATGCATGTTATATTATATGTTCTCCAAAACAAGGTCCTAAGAATATGGCTTATATCATCTGAAAATATTTGATTTTTTTAAGTGGTAATCATTTTTTTATGTGCAGTTAATTTGCTGATTAGCCAGTGTTTGGAAGAAACCACAGCCCCTGTTGGAATGGACACAGACTTGGGGTGAGGGGGAGAGGGCTCCCCTTAGAGTCCTGGGCGCCATGGTGACTGGGCAACATGGCCACGTGCACCAGCCTCCCGCCTCAGTCCAAGAAGCTGGGGATGCAGAAGGTGCCGGGAGAACCCGAGGCGGAAAGGAATGCGTGCTTCACTTCTCTCTCAGCGTGGCTACAATCCCATGCTTACCCCAGATGAGAAAATCCCTGACTTGCTCCCCCTTTCTCCTGTCGCTGCACACAGTTTAAGCAGGTTTGTTTCATTTTCTTGCTTTCCTGAGTCAAATAGGAAAGAGGCCCAACGCATTTTGTCCTCTGGGACACAAATGCCCTGCTTCACTGTAGATTTTGATGGTTGGTTGTCATGTGTTCTGCCACAACCTGCTGCCCGTGGCCCTTAGGGTACCTGTTGATCCCTGCATGACAGGGCCGGGGCCCTGGGTTCGGAAATCAAAGCCCTTGCCCAGAGGACACAGTCTCCCTGGAGTTGCCAAGGCCAGAGCTGAGCCTTTGGTTATCCTGCCACTGGATCTGTTTTGCTGCCAGGCCTGGACACCCACCCACCACCGGCTTCAGCGTGGGGGCCTCCAGGCAAGACCTCACCACCCGAGGCCTGCTCTGCCTCTCTTAACCCATCATGGCCATTTCTGACTGCTCCATTCCAGCGTGACCTTTCCTTGTCCCTGACGGCACAAGGACCTATGAACAGACCCTGCACTGAAATAGATTGGTTGTGGAGAAAAACTCGTTTCTCCAGAAAAAATAATTACCCAAATACTTTTACTTTTGACCAAATGTCATCTCTGTGTTTTATCTTATGACTCCCAGAAGAATGTACAGCTCGCCCTGATGCGAAGGGGTCCCCGTTATGAGCTTCTCACAGGCTCCTGACTGCCCATTTTGTAATGAAAGGAGCTATAAAGCGTCCTTCTGTGCTTTCCACAGAGAGGGAGACAACTCGGATGTATGCCAAAGCCACACTGGGACATCGTCAGCCCCTGATGCCCTGCAAGCCTGTGGGTGCCTTGAAATCAGACAGCCCCTTATTGAAAAAAAAATATGTATTTGAATGTGTTTTCAGCTAGCATACTGTGAATCGGAGTGGGCAGGAGACCATGGTGCGCATTGGGGAAGACCTTGAGCGGTGAACTCCAATGACGTGCCAAGAACTCAGGCCAGGGAGAGGGTGGGCAGTGGTGTTCAGTGGGAGCAGACTGTGTAGGAAACGTTAACATCTGGAATATGTCTGCATATGATTTGTAGGATTCCTCGATTTAACAATTAACTATTAAAATATTAAACATCAAGGAATGCCCATCATAGTTGTCTTTTTAACTGCTTTCTGAGAAATGGTTGGTATTTTGAAGCTAAAATTTCTTGTCAGCACAATGAAGATTTTTGTAAAAAAAAAAAAACAAAGAACGACTAAAAGAATATCTAGAACCATCAATGATTACATGTTATCATGAGTACAAAGTAAAATTTATGAGATATAATCCTAAAGGCCCATTTTCGATTTTCTTTGGCCTATGACCCAGTTGTCTTTTGGAGTGCCTAGATATTGCAGGATTGGAAATAACACATTCTGGGGCAGTGGAGACTTCCCTAAAGGCCACTTGGAAGATTTTCATTCCTGACTCTGGTTGTTTGCATCCTCCAGTGTGGATCAGAGTTCGACTTGATGCTTAAATTTCCTGCCATCATTGCTTACCAGGTGGAAGTGTCATCTGGCAGTAAGTTACATTCCATGACTCCCTGAGTCTTTCCAGAATCCCACACTTATTCAGCCTTACTCTCTTTGTCTTTCAGAATATGACCTGGTGTCTCCCTATGAGGTTGACCACAATGGAGACTACGTCTCCCATGAAATCACACACTCTCGGAGGAGGAAGAGGGGGCTGGCCCAGCTCAGGGTGGAGTCTCTCCACCTTCGGCTGAAGGGCTTCAGGCACGACTTCCATGTGGAGCTGAAAGCTTCCAGCAACCTGGTGGCTCCCGGATTTATCGTGCAGACACTGGGCAAGGGAGGCACTAAGTCTGTGCACACCTTCCCACCTGAGGATTTCTGTTTCTATCAAGGCTCCTTACGATCCCACAAAAACTCCTCGGTGGCTCTCTCAACGTGCAAAGGTTTGGTGAGTACAGCTTGGGTGCCCGTGGTGTGTGAAAGGGGAGGGGGCGCAGTTTCCCTTGAGGGATTGTAGCTGGTTCTGTTATTACGGAAGGACAAATCTCTTTGGTCTGTAAAAGCAGGAGGAAATTGCCAAATAATACTTTCTAAAATATGTCAGGCTGCCTCTTTTGGCACATTTGGCAGGAGTACACATGCCCAGACTTACATTGCTGTTTTTACAAGAACCTGGGAAGAGCCAGCGTGAAGATTGCACTTTAAACTCATGGCCAGGTCTGATGTCATGAACTTCCCAGGGGATGGTTCCACCGTAACTTACTGGCCCATTGCTAGTGCTACAGGGACGTCTTCACTCCAAGTAGAACAACAGTGCAAAACTGATTGGCCAGCTGGATTATTTGATCAGGTGCTTGGAAGCACTTTGGAAGGATGTGTTGAGGATCACTTACAGATTAGGGTGTTTACCCAAATGTGGTGATGAATCCATGGCTGGGCAGTCCAAATACTGTGGGACCAATGATTCCCTGGTACTTCCCCATTGTCTTAGTATCTGATGTAGACACTGAACATTACTTGAATGCTTCCAGTGATCCCATTTTCTGGGACCCTATAGTGAAGAGCATCTGGCCCCATTGAGAAGATGCCTGCATTCCTCAGGCCACCCCAAGCCAAAATCTTAATGTCTTGTCTTTTAATTCTTAAAATTTTTCCATATTTTAGGGAAGAAAACCTTATTGGATACTTAGAGTCTTGAGTACATAAATCAGTCATACACAGATGAGTGAGACATGATTTAGTTAGCTGAGCAAATATGTGTGGCCAAAATCCTTTAAGGTCTTGACCATAGTAAATTTTTGGCAAATAAGTTTTTGAACATTTATTACATTTCTAGAAGATGCTTTCTGTCTATCTTAAATGTCTTTCTCTCTTTGGAAAGAGGGAATTCAGACTCTGCATCTTAGAAGGATTTTGTCCACAGGTGTGTGGATTCTGGATGCTGAAGAGGCATTCATAATTGGACCCTTCAAATACTATGTATGTGCAAATGCTAAATCTCATTAAAAATTAAAAAAAATATATTAACACCTGTTTTTCAAGGGAATTTGGAGTGGGTTGATTCCACATCTACTCTAATTTGTAAAGGGCTTTTGATTGGAGAATGACTGCAATAGGGTTTTGGCAATGACACGGTGGTGGTTATTTGGCATAAATTTTGGGATTGAAGACAATGTGGCTGATTTCTTCCATGTTCTCCCAAGAAAAACAGATCTTCCTTAATGAAAGGGCTAGAACTCTTCGTATAATGCACTAAAGGAAGAGATCTCTTCCTTGGCTTTCTTTCATAAAGGTTCAGACCGGAAATGGAAGCCATCTGTGTTGTAGGGAGGTATGCCATACCTTCAGAGCTCATCGATTTGGATTTGTTTGTGAGATTGGGTGAGGTGCTTTCCATTAACCCAGCAGGGGTCCAGGCTTACTGAAGCCGGGGTCTCTGTGAGCAAGGCTCTCCCTCCTGATGCTTGAGCCCTGCCCTTGACTCTGTCCCATGAGCAGCAGCTCGAGATTTCTGGTTCTCTTTGATCTCCATGGGAGTTAATGGCACAAGTCATACGTGACAACTACACATGAGATAAAGAAATGAAAAAGAACAGAAAAAAAATCCTCTGGATAATGAACCCTGGAATTTAATATTCTGGTCACTGGACTAGAAATCTGTATGCTTTCCCCATTAATCTTCCAAATGCATTTAATCCACTTCACTGATGCTTTGTCTGTAGATGATCGTGACAGAAATGACCGCAACCAGACTTATGACTGTGGGGTTCAGGGGCATTTGCCATATGATAGGACAAATCAGAGGCATTTTAAAGGAGAAAAAGGGAGGATGAGAAGTCCCCTTTCATTAGCCAGATAATAAAAAATATTGAATGGGATCGTCCTTCAAGTAGTTGTCGGGTCCTTTATTTCTTTCTTGATTGATGGCTCCCCAATTGCTCATCTTTCAAATCTCTTAAGGTATGAAAAGAAATGACATGTTTTTACATTAGAGGATGGCCTCGTTTTTGTTCTTATTGTTCTTGGGATTTTTGTTTTGTTTTGTATTTTGTTTTTGTTTTTGTTTTGGTTCTAATTAAAGTCCCAGGTTCATCTCAATTAAGCTTGTTCCCCCTCCCTCTCTTATCCTCCCTCCCCTCGCCCTCCCCCTCACCGCCCTCCTCCTCCTCCTCCTCCTCCTTCTCTCCCTCTCAATGTTTCTGGTTGACCCAGCTATTTGCTGGAAGTCAGGTGCCCGTAGAATTTTCTTTGGTTTGACCTGTGTCCCTCACACACTTTTGTAGATACTAGCAGAGAAAGCATTTGGAACAAAAATCCCTGGGAGGGGAGAAAAATAAAAACCTGTATTCTAGTCTCCTGGTTTTATCTGCAGTCTGAAAGCCATCAGCTAAACTATATTGCTTAACTAAGAGTTTAATGCCTTCAGGTAGAGAACACGGTTGACTGTTGTGAGACAATGCAATTTCTGATGGACAGAGAGGTACTATTTTTTAAAAATATTTTCTGATGGACAGTTTTCTCCCATGGTTCTCAGTTTTTGCATTTGGGAGCACTTTGCTGTAGTTCTTTAAAAATGAATATGAGGAACACCATCAAAGTTAAGAGGTGATGGCCTTATAGTAAGTAAACTTACTATAAACTTTGTTTATAGTAAACAAATATTCTTGAAAACTAAAATGCGCGCTTCCCTAAGGGTCTTGCGAATAATGAATGTGCTTCAGACCTGTGTTGTCTGATAAGAGAGGCAGGGAATGGGCAGTGTCACTACAGGGATGAAATGGGACACATCTAGATACCAGGAGGGGCAGAGAGAATTCGTCACCCTGCCTTGCTGGGAGGGGGCAGCATCTGTGTAAGGTTCTGGAGTAGTTCTGTCGAAGCTGAACCCTCACAGCAGAACTGGGGTGTGATGCCTGGTGGAGGAGGAACAGACTGTCTCAGGAAGGACTGCCAAGGTCTGTCAAGGTCATGGACTTCTCCACTGCACCATCGGCAAACCCTAAAAAGACCTCTCAAGTCATCCTGATAATGTCCACCAAGTACCTTGACTCAAAATATTTCATATTTCGCTAAATAAGATTATTTAAAAAAAAAAGGCAGTGAGTGTAATTCTTAGGTCTTTGCCTAACTGACATCACAGGTCTCTAGTGATCACCAGGCACAGGCATGTGACGTGTGATACACGTGTGCCTTTCCGGAATGACTGCGCTAGTGACAGTGCAGAAAGCAGCGATGCCCGGGGCAGTAGCAGAAGGCACGACCTTAATTCACTGAGGACTTTGTGCCACGTGTTTGGCTAACAGCCTCACATTTGTTATGTCACTTAGCCTAATGACATGCCAACAGATAGGTTTTGCTTTTTTAGAAGACAGCTTTTTTGACACATAATCCATACATCATAGAGAACCCCCCCTTTTGGAAATGCGTAATTTAGTGGTTGTAGTCAATTTGTACAAAATTGCACAAGCCTCACCACACCTAATCTGAGACTCTGCATCACCCCAGAAAGAAACCCCTACTAGTCCCCATCCCCCCAACTCCCATCAGTCCTAGACCCCACTAATCTCACTTTCTGTCTCTATAGATTTGCCCAATATGGGAATTTCTCATAAAGGGAAGCGTGCAACACGTGGTCTTTGGTGACTGGCTTCTTTCCCTCAATACAATGTGCTCAAGCTTCATCCACATTGCAACATGTATCAAAACTTCATTATTCTGGGGCACCTGGGTGGCTCAGTGGGTTGAAGCCTCTGCCTTCGGCTCAGGTCATGATCCCAGGGTCCTGGGGTCAAGCCCTGCATCGGGCTCCTCAGTGGGGAGCCTGCTTCCTCCTCTCTCTCTGCCTGCCTCTCTGCCTACCTGTGATCTCTGTCTGTCAAATACATAAATAAATAAATCTTTAAAACATTCATTATTTTCAATGCTTCATAACAACCTATTATACATATAAAACACATTTTTTCATTTATCTTTGTGACAGTTGGTGGATGTTACCATCTGTGCTCTTTTTGTTTATTATGACTCGTGCTGCTAGTTGTGCACAAGTTCTCTTGGAGACACGCATTTCCTTTCTCCTATGTTTATACCTGGGAGTGTAATTTCTGGGTCCTGTGGAAATCCTGTGTTTAACATTTTGAGGAATTTCTAGACTGTTCCACATTAGCTTTCCCATTTTGTATCCTCCCAGCAATGTATGTGGATTCCGACTTCTCATTCTGGCCAGCTCTTGTCCCATCTTTTTATTATAGCTGTCCCGGTGAGTATGAAGCCGTGTCTCATTGTGGCTTTGAGTGGCTAGATAGAGATCATTGGATGGCAGCTTGGTGGTTCTTATTCTCGTTATCGTTTCGTTACTGGTTTTTCCTTCCGGCACTTTGACGATGTCCTCCTGCTGCCTCTTCACCCCTGTTGTTCCTCAGGAGAAGTCTGCTGTTTATCTCACTGCAGTTTTGTCACGCATAGGAGTTAGGTGCTTTTGTTTTTGTTTTACGATTTTTTCAAGATTTTCTTTTTGTCTTTGCCTTTCTACATTTTTACTGTGGTGTGTATGGGTATGGGTATCTTTTTGTTCATCCTGTGGTAATCCCATTATTCATAAATTAGTGTGCTCAATGCTGTACTCATTTCCCTTCATTTGTTTTTCCTGTGTGCTTCCAATTGCAATATCTTTAGTAATTTGTCTTCAGATGCACTATTCTCTGCTGGCAGTTAGAATCTATTACGTTTCTGTAGTAAAGCTTTCATTTGGGATATTGTACATTTTTACTCCAGAATATCCATTTGGTTATTTTTTTATATATATAATTTCGCTTATTACGTAATTCTTTGGTGCAGCTCCCTTCGGTTCTGTCGACACATTTATAAAGTCGCTTTGACGTATTTGCCTGCTAAGCCCCACACCCGTGTCCTCTCAGAAGCAGTTACTGTGCCTGTTCTCATGTGGAAGGGTCACACGTTCCTGTTTCTGTGCATGTTTCATAACTTTCTGCTAAAAAGGGAGCATCCTAGAGAACATATTGTAGGAACTCTGGAGATACTGGCCACACTCTGCCCCTCCAGGGCTTGCCTTGCCCTGTATGTGGAGCTCTCGATGAAGATGCTGGTGCTGGTCTTCCCCGCCTTGCTTCCCGGCCCGCAGCCTGTATGTTACAGGACAGCTGGTGTGGGGCTGTTAGGGCTTCATTGTTCTCAGCCTGCTGGGCCTGGGCTATAGCTTCCATCCTAAGAGTAGGGCCTGCCTGTAGAAGACAGACCGGTTCTTACGGCCATACCTGCCTCGTATAGAGCTTCTACAATATAGACCTAAGGAGAGGAGAGGGGCTGGTGGCTTGTTCCTGCTTATATGAAAACGTAATTCTAGAATGGACGTGGGGGGAGCGGGGAGCCTTTGTCTTCTTGGTGGCACAGGCCTGGCATAGAGCTCTGTCACATTGACTGGGAGCAGGGTGAGTATGTGACTAGACTGTGGCTCAGAGGTCACCATGTCACCATTCTTTCTGAGATTAAATTAAATTCAGTAGCTGATTCTCCACTCTTTATGCCCTTAAGAAAATTTACAGAGACTTTAAATGGCTTAGCTGTGTGATGTGGTGGGGGGAGTATGATTTTCAACAATTAAATGATCATTTCACTAGAGAGTAGATGGTCTCACCCCTCACAGTTCCATCCAGGAAGTCAGTCTTTACTGGATAATACTGTTAACACATTTTACAGATATTGCCCAAGGCCACTTTATTTTCTCCACTTTACAGGTGACTCCCAAGATAATTCTTAGAGGAGTGGGATTTGAGCCTAGGTAGCCTGACTCAAGAACCAGCTCTGCAAACTGCAGAACTCTTGGGCTAACCAGCAATACCAGGGATTGCTTCCATGCAGGACCTGCAAGGTCATCTACCTGAATTCTCATGGCATCACCTTTGAACGTTCCCATAAGGGGTCGTGATTTTCTCCTTCGGTTTCCATCTCAGGGCTGCCTTCCTCAGCACGTAGTCCTCTCAGAGCTTAGGATCTCCATTTATACCATAGCAGGGGCTTCTCTTGAATATATATGGATTCATTCCATAATTTTTTATTTACAGGTGTGTTTGTGAGCTCTTCTAAAAACCTTGTTTTATTTGTCTTTGTTCCCCAAGTGCCTGTTCACATAAACTGATTTTTTTTGTTGCTTGCAATGAATCCTTGCATTTCAAATTACAAAAACATACTATATTTTCTCAACCTTTGTTTTGAGGTACAAATAACTGTACAATTAATTTTAGAATTCATTTCATCTGATTTCTTTCCATGGCTAATTCCAAACACCTTGAATTTTCTGTTGAAGCTCATAGTTTACTCAGAATTTTTTTTAAGATTTATTTATTTATCTGTGAGAGAGAGAATGAGTAGGGGATGGGACAGTGCGGGAGAGAGACAGAAGCAGACTCCCTGTTGGGCAGGGAGTCTGATGCGGGACTGGATCTCAGGACCTAGAAGTCATGATCTGAGCTGAAAGCAGATGCTTGCTTCACTGACTGAGCCACCCAGGTGTCCCAGGGTGAGAAATGGTTTCCTCAGAAAGGTTTCTGATGAACTACTTTTAAAAACCTCCATTAGTCAGTGCCGTTAATGAGTCTCCTTTAGATAAGTATGCTGTTGCATATGAGAGGATTAGATTTTCTTGAAGGATTTTATGCACGTTTCATACTTAGATTATCACCTTAGCGCCCCCCCCCCCAGAATATCAAGTCTGTCAATTACCCTTGGCACAAAATCTGTGTAAAGTTTTGCTCCTCCTACTTAGAGCATCACGTCTGTTAAGGCTTAGTGCATAGGCTATATAGCACTTCTCCCAAAATCTAACTGTTCTCTCGTTCTCAGCAACGTTGGAAAACTTTTAAATGCCACAGTTCTCACGTGTGTTTAAGAATTCCCTCCCTTGGCTGGAGACTTACTCAGGACCCTGGTTTGAACTATTCTAGGTTTGATTCCCAACCTCAGACTCCAGGGATTCTCTGGAAACTCGAGTCATTGAGAGTTTTTCTATAGCACCCAATAAATCCTAGGAAACTGTCTGAAATATTGCCAGACTTTTAACTGGTTTTGAAAAATGTCCTGGAACCAGGGAAATAAAGCAGGAGCAGAGCGGGGAGTGGTTAGAAGAGATAATAGGAGTTCTTAAGAGCAGTGTCCTAATCCGAGAAGCCTGGTGATGGCATAACCAGGTTGAAGATATGTCGGTCTTGGGAGGTGTGTGATACGATTATAGAAAAACTAAGGTTTTTAGAGGAAGTAGGGCTAGAGTTGATAGTTATTAGGAAATTGAAATGTGAGTGTGGGGAACCAAAGGAAAGCTCTGGTTAATTGCATATGTTTCTGCTAATTCCTTAATAAGTACAGTAAGAGGCGCCTGAGTGGCTCAGTTGGTTAAGCAGTGATTTTGGCTCAGGTCATGATCTCAGGATTGTGAGATTGAGCCTCATGTTGGGCTCTGCATGCAGCGAGGAGCCTGGTCAAGGCAACATTTAGATAACCTTTTACACTTGAGGTGACCACAGATTCTTTTTCTATTAGCTTGCCATTCATTGAAGGCAAAAATGAGATGATTAAAGGACTTTAATTATAAAATCCATAGTTTTGTTCCACTTCCCTTTTTTCCAGGTGATGACCCCGGGCTTCAGGGGTGTGCAACTGACATGGCCAGTATTTCAAAGCCAGGTGGATTTTTTTTTAACTTTATTTAAGCTTTATTTAAACATATAATGTAACCCCACCACCCTCTCCCAACCCCTCTTCCCCCCACCCCCCTCAGTTTGTTTTATGACATTAAGAGTCTCTTTTGGATTGTCTCCCTCCCGATCCCATCTTCTTTCATTTTTACTTTTCCTACCACCTTAACTCCCACCCCCCGTTGCATCTCCACTTCCTCATATCAGGGAGATCATGTGGTAGTTGTCTTTCTCCAGTTGACTTATTTCGCTAAGCATAATACGCTTTAGTTCCATCCATGTCATCGCAAATGGTAAGATTTCATTTCTTTTGATGGCTGCATAGTATTCCATTGTACATATATACCACCTCTTCTTTATCCATTCATCTGTTGATGGACATCTAGGTTCTTTCCATAACTTGGCTATTGTGGACATTGCTGCTATAAACATTCGGGTACACGTGCCCCTTTGGATCACTACGTTTGTATCTTTAGGATAAATACCCAGTAGTGCAATTGCTGGGTCATAAGGTAGCTCTATTTTCAATTTTTTGAGGAACCTCCATGCTGTTTTCCAGAGTGGTTGCACCAGCTTGCATTCCCACCAACAGTGTAGGAGGGTTCCCCTTTCTCCACATCCTCGCCAGCATCTGTCATTTCCTGACTTGTTCATTTTAGCCATTCTGCCTGGTGTGAGGTGGTATCTCATTGGGGTTTTGATTTGTATTTCCCTGATGCCCAGTGATGTGGAGCACTTTTTCATGTGTCTGTTGGCCATCTGGATGTCTTCTTTGCAGAAATGTCTGTTCATGTCCTCTGCCCATTTCTTGATTCGATTATTTGTTCTTTGGGTGTTGAGTTTGCTAAGCTCTTTGTAGATTTTAGATACTAGCCCTTTATCTGATATGTCATTTGCAAATATCTTTTCCCACTCTGTCAGTTGTCTTTTGGTTTTGTTGACTGTTTCCTTTTCTGTGCAAAAGCTTTTGATCTTGATGAAGTCCCAATAGTTCATTTTTTCCCTTGCTTCCCTTGCCTTTGGCGTTGTTCCTAGGAAGAAGTTGCTGCGGCTGAGGTCAAAGAGGTTGCTGCCTGTGTTCTCCTCAAGGATTTTGATGGATTCCTTTCTCACGTTGAGGTCCTTCATCCATTTTGAGTCTATTTTCGTGTGTGGTGTAAGGAAATGGTCCAATTTCATTTTTCTGAATGCGGCTGTCCAATTTTCCCAACACCATTTTTGAAGAGGCTGTCTTTTTTCCATTGGATGTTCTTTCCTGCTTTGTCGAAGATTAGTTGACCATAGAGTTGAGGGTCTATTTCTGGGCTCTCTATTCTGTTCCATTGATCTATGTGTCTGTTTTTGTGCCAGTACCATACTGTCTTAATGATGACAGCTTTGTAGTAGAGCTTGAAGTCGGGAATTGTGATGCCACCAACTTTGGTTTTCTTTTTCAATATTCCTTTGGCTATTTGAGGTCTTTTCTGGTTCCATATAAATTTTAGGATTATTTGTTCTATTTCTTTGAAAAAATTGGATGGAATTTTGATAGGCATTGCATTAAATGTGTAGATAGCTTTAGGTAGCATAGACATTTTCACAATATTTATTCTTCCAATCCATGAGCATGGAACATTTTTCCATTTCTTTGTGTCTTCCTTAATTTCTTTCATGAGTACTTTATAGTTCTCTGAGTATAGATTCTTTGCCTCTTTGGTGAGGTTTATTCCTAGGTATCTTATGGTTTTGGGTGTAATTGTAAATGGGATTGACTCCTTAATTTCTCTTTCTTCTGTCTTGTTGTTGGTGTAAAGAAATGCAACTGATTTCTGTGCATTGATTTTATATCCTGACACTTTACTGAATTCCTGTACAAGCTCTAGCAGTTTTGGAGTGGAGCCTTTTGGGTTTTCCACATATAGTATCATATCATCTGCAAAGAGCGATAGTTTGACTTCTTCTTTGCCGATTTGGATGCCTTTAATTTCTTTTTGTTGTCTGATTGCTGAGGCTAGGACTTCTAGTACTATGTTGAATAGCAGTGGTGATAGTGGACATCCCTGCCGTGTTCCTGACCTTAACGGAAAAGCTCTCAGTTTTTCTCCATTGAGAATGATACTTGCCGTGGGTTTTTCATAGATGGCTTTGATAATATTGAGGTATGTGCCTTCTATCCCTACACTTTGAAGAGTTTTGATTAGGAAGGGATGTTGCACTTTGTCAAATGCTTTTTCAGCATCTATTGAGAGTATCATATGGTTCTTGTTCTTTCTTTTGTTAATGTACTGTATCACATTGATTGATTTGCGGATGTTGAACCAACCCTGCTGCCCTGGAATAAATCCCACTTGGTCGTGGTGAATAATCCTTTTAATGTACTGTTGGATCCTATTGGCTAGTATTTTGGTGAGAATTTTCGCATCT
>RCUC01158702.1:0-68821 GCA_003697995.1 Taxidea taxus jeffersonii
ATCTTTAGAAATAAAATAATATTTAGTATGTATGATATTTCTTTGAACCCACAAGGTTCAGCACCAAGACTAAGCACCTAAATGTTCCTACTACAATAATTTAAAAATAGATATTTGCATACAGTAAAGACATCACTCTCACATTTACCCAAATCAATCAGAATTTTGACTGAATTGATTAAAAACATTTCCTGCCAATTCAAACATAAAATTCATCAGTGAAATGGGAAAGTCATTTAAAATTTGGGTAATAAGGGTATTTTTAACCCTCATTGAAAAGAAAATGAGAGGCAAAATCGACTTTATTTTTCAATCACCATTTTTTAAAACTTGGCTATTTGCATGCACCAACGTACTCCTTTATGCTTACATATATGGGGCATTGCTTTTTCTTGACTAAAGTAGATATGACACACATCTTAAATTGATATAGGAAATGAATCTGTGTACAAGAATACTCTGTAATGGACATGTATAAGAGTTCTTCCATCTTAGAGGGTAAAGGATGTGAGAAATAGAGGTTGGAGCAATGGTGGTATGTTAAAATGATTCTAAGGTAGTGATAAGAGTACTACATGGAAATTCTACTTCTTTCACACTCTTGTTTCCATGTGCCTAATAAAAGTTATTGATCTCCCCGCCATCCAGAAATTGGATTTTGTCTATGTTTACTGTGAACTTTGGTAAAGAGAAGGGGAGACAGAACAAGGTCTGTCACTAAAACTTATGCCAATTGATGTGCTAAGTTAATCCTAATCATATTGATATTGAGTATGAGATTTGTCTTTCAGAAGCATTATCAATAGAACAGTATGTATCTGATATATAAAACTTAATTTAGACTACCTTAGAAAGTAACTTTTAGTCATTTTAGCATGCCATAGGGAAAGTCTTTATGGTAAACATGGATTCTAAAAGCCTCCAAGACCCACCTGAATGAATTAACAATGGTGAAATTTTAAGTGTGGATAATAGACAATAGAAATGTTTAGGGAAAGTAACCTGCCTTCCTGGCCCTAAGCTTCACCATTTAGGAGGATCATTCTAAAATGAGTTGGTGGTTGGGTAGAGGAAGATGTGCTTTCCTTAGACTCATTACAGGAGTTTTGAGATTATACTTCCTTTTCTTAGAGGTTATTATATTTAACTCTCTGCGGGAAGAGGAAGGGACAGACAGGATTTAAACTCCTCACCAGGTGAGGCTCATGCCTTGATGAAACATTGGTGCTTCTTATGCAAGATTTATTTAATCTACCTGAAAACTTCCTAATTATTCAGTTTTATCTCTTTTCAATCCACTAATATTCCCCACGAATTTGTCCTCAAGTCATTATTCTACTAAAACAAGAAATGTGCTTTACCTATAAGTTAAATACACATAGACACACACACCCTCGGTGTACCAGAAATAGATACAAAGATAACATTTAAAATAAACAGAATAATGCTCTATGTTTGTCATAGTTAGGTGTCCATTTGAAATAAAGTTATAAGAGTATGTTTATTTCCTCAATATCCCTCAGTTTATTTTAACACAAAAATTATCATTGAATTTTTGGGAGCACCTGGGTGGCTCAGTCCTTAAGGGTCTGCCTTCAGTTCAGGTCATGGTCCCAGGGTCCAGGGATCAAGCCCCACACTGGGGTCCCTGTTCACCGGGAAGCCTGCTTCTCCTGCTCCCACTCCCCCTGCTTGTGTTCCTTCTCACACTGTCTCTTTCTCTCTCTCTCTCTCTGCAAATCAATCAATAAAAAATATTTTAAAAAATTATCATATATTTTTTACCAAGTGAAGGCACTGCTTTAAATAAAAAATATGCAAAAGGTCTGCAAAATGAGCATGGATCCAAGCACTACACATGCAGATGTTGCTGTTTCAACTTTGTCCTCAAACCCTTGGCTGCCTTCTAGAGAACTGCTTCACATTTTATGACTCTTGAAAAACAGGATTTCTTTAAAAATCCAACAGTCTGGGGGTGCCTGGGTGGCTCAGTGGGTTAAAGCCTCTGCCTTCGACTCGGGTCATGATCCTAGGGTCCCGGGATTGAGCCCCACATCAGGCTCTCTGCACAGCAGGGAGCCTGCTTCCTCCTCTCTCTCTACCTGCCTCTCTGCCTACTTGTGATCTCTCTCTCTGTCAAATAAATAAAATCTTTTAAAAAAAATCCAACAGTCTGTCATAAAATGACACTAAGTGCAAATATTCCTTAAATAAATGACCTCAAGATATATTTACCTAATTGGACTTGCAAATATATGAAAGACGGTCACTTGCCTCTACTGTTCAGGTGTATGCTGCTGCAGACCAAATTCTATAGCTTTCAATGGTTTCTTCAATTTGATTTAATCTGCTTCATAAACTCATGAGAAAAACACAATGATGCTTATGTTTTGATGTACACCCATCTACAGAGCTTTAAAATATTTGACATATTGCGTGTTAATTTGAGATAAGTGAGGTTTCCAAAATTGTCAAACTAGTCTCAGAATGCTCAGAATGACTATCTGTGATTTTAGAAGTCAGGAAATGGAATTAGTGGGACACTCAGTTTATTGTGATTGAAAGGCCAAAGAAGGCTAAAATTGATTTTACTGGGAAACCAGAAAAATCTCAGATATAATTTTATCATAGTATGTAATGGGATGCACTAAATGAGAAAGAAAATCTACCACAAGGGTTGCATAAGACAAATGAACAGGATTGTAACATTCTCTAAAGAATTCGATTAACTGAATACATTAAATATTTTCAGAAACAGTTAGAGCTGACACCTGCTGTTTAGTAGAGTGGTGTGGTTTGAAGCTTTTTACCTCTTTTCAGTAAGCTGAAGAAGCACAATATCTAATGAAAATCAAAGCATTTAAAATACTCAACTAGACTGTTTGAAGACTTTATAATATATAAAATTGGCTAATTTTTAAAATCAGTTTAAAAATAGGTAATCAAATGTTGCAAGAATGTTATATAGGATTAACAATATCTCATTTTCAAAAAGTATCCTGTTGTTTATAATTAAGATCTGACTAATATATTCACTTGAATTTAATGCCTGAAGAGAATGTTTTATTAAACTGATATATGGTTTTGACCTTTTTCTCCCAGAATAAATGAGACAGGAATTAGCAAATTTAATGACACTATGGAGTTTCAGAGAAAAAAAAATGTATATATACAAGTAAACACATAACATCCTAAAATTTAGTAGATCATAGAATCACAATGCAATAAGTTTAAAAAGCCAAATGGCTGGAGAAAAGAAATTTAAAAGAATTTCACATTTTTTAATGTTATTATGTTTTTAAATTTTTTAGGATTTTATTTATTTGAGAGAGAGTGAGCAAGAGAGAGAGAGAGAGAGAAGGAGCAGGGGGAGGGATTGAGGAAGAGAGAGAAGCAGACACCCCACCAAGTGGGGAGCCTCACAAGGGGTTCAATCCCAAGATACTGAGACATGACCTGAGCGAAAGGAAAGATGCTTAACCCACTGAGGCATGCAGGAGCCCCAGAATTTCAAATTTTTGTTAAGATTTCAAACTTGGATCTACCACTTGAGATATCATATATCTTTGTATAAGCAGAGAATGTAATTGTGATCTAAAGTCTTAATTTTATCTAAATAACTCACCTACTCTTAACAAATCTCCCAAAAATAGCCCATAATTTTCAGTTAATGCTATTGGTTACATTTTTCTTCTCAAAATGTATTCTTTGTTTGGCTTCTATGACATCCCTCTCTTTGGTTTCCTACTTTTGGTTTGTCTGCTTGAGCTGCTGTAACAAAAACCACAGGCAGGGTGCCTCAAACAAGAGAAATGTATGTGTCAGAATTCTGGGGAATGAAATCCAAGATCAAGGTGCAGGGTCAGTCAGTATCTGGTGAGGACTCTCTCAGTGAAACACAGATGTCCACCTTCTCACTGCATCCTCACTTATTTCTTCCTCTTCTTATAAGAGGAATTTATCTCTTATCCCTTATCACCTCCTCACAGGTCTTATTTCCAAATAGTGTCACATTAGGGATTAGAGTGTCACATTGGGGAGACATAATTAGGTCCATAACAGCTCCCAATGTGCGGAATCTGTTCTTCATTGTCTTTAATTTTGTCCCTCTGGCCTCTGGTAGCCATACTCCAAAATGTCCTTCCATGATCCCCTGCTTCTGGTATTTACAGGTTTTTGTAGTGCCCTCCCATTTGTACCAAGGTTGGTTTGTGTGACCAGTAGAATATGGCAGAAATGATGGTATGCCATTTCCAGGATTAGGTTAGAAAGACCTTATGATTTTGATCTTGGTTGCTCTTCTTCTATCCTGAATCACCTACTCTAAGAGAAGCCATCTGCCATATCATGTGAAACTTTGTAGAAAAGAGATGTGGTAAGAACTGAGATCTGAGACTTCTTAGAAGGGGATCCTCTAGCAACAACCAAGCCTTCAGGGGACTGCAGCTCTAGCTGACAGCTTGACAGCAACTTCATGAAAGACACTGGGCCAGAAATACCTAGCTAAGCTAAGCTGCTCCTGACCTTCAGAAAT
Source organism: Taxidea taxus jeffersonii (assembly GCA_003697995.1). Taxonomy (NCBI): domain Eukaryota; kingdom Metazoa; phylum Chordata; class Mammalia; order Carnivora; family Mustelidae; genus Taxidea; species Taxidea taxus. Next base: position 4,535 of record RCUC01158702.1, read on the forward strand.
CATGAAATAATACATGTTCATTGTCAATGTAACCTCCCCCTCCAGAATATATATTACCACAAAACATTAAAGAAAAAAAAACCCTCATAATCTGGCCCTTTCCTACTCATCCGAATTTATCTTTGACCATTCTTCTCCATTTTTCTCCCCCTTATTCTTCCCACAGTACAAAAAACTGCCAAGATAAAATCCTGGAATGTGCCATGATTCATTTAGCAAGAGCTACTTCCCTTTGCTCAAGGAAAACTCACTCTTTCCCTTATCTGATCAATTTCTATTTGTGTTTCAAGACTCAGTTCCAGTACTGCTGTTTTTAGGTAATCCTCCATGTTGCAAATGGCAGGATTCCTTCTTTTTTTATGGCTGAATAATATGTATCATGTTTTCTTTACCCATTCATCAGTCAATGGACACCTAAGTGGTTTCCATTTTCTTGGCTATTGTGAATTATACTGCAAACCTTTCCAGACCCTCTAATTTGAAAGAGTTGCTTATTTTATGTTCAGTCACATTGACCAGATTTTTCCATCAAATATAATGCCTGTCATGTACATAGTCTGTTAAGTTTGTCTAACTCATTATTGTGTAGTCTTCTTTATCACAGAATTCCTTATCACAATGTAAACAAACATTTACATATAAAAGGAGGAGGGAGAAGGGACATAATCCCAAGATAGCAGAAATTATAGAGATGTGTTAGTGACAATTTTTCCAATGCTGAGTTCAATAAATAAGACTTAATCAATTAATACCTGTGGTCGTCAGTAAAAAAATTACTAATATTTCTGTCTGAAAAATATGTTCATAGTGCAAAATATACTTTATTTCTTCTCCCTTTTTATTGTAATCTTTTAATTTCTAAAGGCGTCTATTAGTCACATCTTTGTATATTATGTATTAATCCAAATTTATAATTAATATTGAAATTGAATTAAAACTTAGAATTATAAAAAATGTCATTACTTCCATTTTTATCTAATAAAAACCTAAGAGAATTTTTAATTTTTATAACTTTAATTAGAAATTCTCAGGATATTAGTTATAAAAATGTTCTATATATTAAATAGTGTCAGTGATCTATCACTGATATGCACATCCAAGTTCTGCATGTAACATGAATAGGGACATGCTTATCTAACCTAATTTAAAGAAGAAAATGACTGGCTCCCCAGACAGACTGAGAGAAAACCTTTTTTCTCTATCTCTCCTGGATGATTGAAAAGTCAAGCATTCTGGTACCCAGAATCTGATTTTGATACATGGGAAGCACTTTTAACTCCTGAAAATGATTTTTTTTTAAGATTTTGTTTATTTGAGAGAGAAAGAAACAGGATGAGTTGGGGGAATGCAGAAAGAGAAGCAGACTCCACAGAGAGCAGAGAGGCCAGTGAGCCGGGAACTCAATCCCAGGACCCCAAGACCATGACCTGAGCTGAAGGCAGATGCTAAACTGTCTGAGCCCCAAAATGAGTTTTAAAAGAGAAAGTCCTGCATGTTTTTTAAAATACCTAATGACCTATGTTATAACTAGAAGTAAAAATAAAGACAAAGTCTTAGGAAAATGGTAAGTATTTCCATTTTTTTAAAAAAGTAATTTTCTGGGACGCCTGGGTGGCTCAGTTGGTTAAGCAGCTGCCTTCGGCTCAGGTCATGATCCCAGCATCCTGGGATCAGTCCCACATCGGGCTCCTTGCTCAGCGGGGAGCCTGCTTCTCCCTCTGCCTCTGCCTGCGACTCTGTCTGCCTGTGCTCGCTCTCTTTCTCTCTCTCTAACAAATAAATAAATAAAATCTTTCAAAAAAATGTATTTTTCTTAATTACAACTGCCAATATACCATTAACTTGTAGATATTTTATATTTATAAATCCTAAAGAAACAATAGAAAACATACAGACAGAAATAATTAGGGAAGAAAAAGAGAGAAGAGACAGAAAGTAGGAAGGAATAGAGGATATTATAAGAGATGTTACATTGTAATGGAGACTGATTATAATTAATATGTACCTCAAAAATCTAGAAACCCAGTTTATTTCCACTCCCTTGCCCTTATCTCTGGATAACCACAATACTTTTTAATAGTTCACGTTATAAGGGGGTCTATGTGGCTTAGTCAGTTGAGAGACCAACTGTTGATTTTTGCTATGGTCATGGGATCAAGCCCCATGTCAGGCTCTGTGTACTCAGTGTGGAGTCTACGTGATATTCTCCCTGTCTTTCTGACTCTCCCTCTGTTCATGTAGTCTTTCTCTCTCTTTAAAATAAATAAATAAAATATTTAAAACAATATTTCAACTTATAAAACATCAGCCTTACTTTGTCTCATGTGGCATATACATGATAAAACATCACAATGATATTGTACAATAATATTTACTGTCCTTTACAAATGACATGCTTGGACTGCACATATTTACTGGTGCTTTTCCAAGTGTCCAAAGCATGAACAAAATTAAACACAATAAGAGACATTTAAAACATAGGTACTGAGTCTCCACCATGTACAAAGCACTGTTCTGGATGCTAAGGGTATATTAATGGATGAAACAAAACAAATATTCATAGTTTTAAAGAGTTTAACTTCTAGACAGGAAACAATAAGCAAGATAAGTATATTATATAGTAATATGCTAGCAGCAATTAATGTTACTACATAATAAAACAAAAGTAGATCAAAGGAAGAAAGGCACTAATGAAAAGGTGAAATTTGAACAAAGACATAAGATGGAAAAGGTTAAGGATCTGAGTGTATTCCAAGAAGAGGGTGTTATTGGTTTAAAAGCCTTGAAGGTGGTTGTGTGCATGGGTGTACCAATGCAAGAAATGAGCGTGGCTTGAATGACACAAGGGGGAGGCATTTAGAAGAATAAGAAGTGGTGGTGGTGGACAATTATGGTGGGCTGGCAGCCATTGTAGGGACTCTGCCTTTTACACAAAGTAAAATCAGGAGGGAGAACACAGGTTTAAAAAAAGAGCAACATGCTCTGATTCATTTTTCTGTTTTAGGGTGGTTTTTTGTGTGTGTGTGTGTTTTTATATTTTATTTATTTATTTGACACACAGAGAGAGAACACAAGTAGGCAGAGTGGCAGGCAGAGAGAGAAGGAAAAGCAGGCTCCCAGCTGGGCAGAGAGCCTGAAGTGGGGCTCAATCCCAGGTCCCCAGGATCATGACCTGAGCCAAAGGCAGACACTTAACCAACCGAGCCACCCAGGCGGCCCTCTGATTCGTGTTTTAAGAATACTTTTTGGTACTTCAATAATAAAAGCTGGGCAACAACCATGGACACTTAAGGGATGGGAGTTAAGAGGTTACTGCAATGATTCAGTCTATATAGCCTGGCGGCACAAACCAGGATGATAGGAGTGAAGGAAGTAGAAATTGGTTGGTTCCTGGATGTATTTTAAAGTTAGAACTGTTAAGGTTTCCTGATGAATTGGGTATAAGGTATGATAAAAATGGAGGAGTCAAGGGTGACTCCAAGCTTCTTGGACTGAGCAATTGGTAGAATGGATTTGCCATCAAACTGAATTGGTAAAACTCCGGGAAAACAGATTAAAGAATGAACGTCATTAGTTATTTTCATTTAAAATGTCTATTACACATCCAAGTTGAGACATCAAAGGAGTGGTTGAATATGTGAGTGTAGATTATGAGGGAGAAGCTTGGACTAGAGCCATAAATTAGTAAATTATTCACATATACATGCTCTTAAAAAATCATGAGACTGGATGAGATCACCAGGATGATGTGTGTAGATAACGAAGTACATGGGAACAAAGAAGGAGCCTTGGACAGACCACTATTAAGAGATCATGCAGAAAAAAAAAAAAAAAAAAAAAGAGATCATGCAGAAGGGGAGAAGCCAACAAAGGCTGAGAAATAGTGAACAGGAAGAGAGAAAAAAAGAGAATATGCCATCTTAAAGGCCAAGTAAAGAAAGTGTGTCAAGGATTCATTGTCATGTTGCTGGAAGATCAAGTAAGGGAAGGGCGATTGGATTGAGTATTGTGAATATTATTGGTAATACTACTATGAACATTTTGGGCAAACAGATGGAGGACAGTAAAACTATTTTATATGATAGTGTAATAGTGGATACATGTCACCATACATTTGTCAAACCCATAGAATGTACAGCACACACAGCAAACCCTAATGTAACCTATGGACTTTGGTTACAATTGTTTTATCAGTATTGGCTTATCAATTCTAAGAAATACATCCCACTAATGCATAATGCTAATACTAGCAGAAATAGATAGGAGGTTATATCTGGAAACTGTATTACCTACTCCATTTTCTGTAAACCTGAAAAACTAAATAAAGTGTGCGTGTGTGTGCGTGTGTGTGCATGTGTGTGTATGAAGCCAGCTAGATTTGTTACACATTAAATTAAAGCAATATTTTATTATTATTAGCATTGTGAGTATTGCACATTATAATCCCTTTAATTTGAGGAAAGGAGATTTCTTCATCAAAGAGTATAAGTTTTCAATAATAAAATGAATAAGTTTGGGAGATCTAATGTATAGCATGGTGACTCATAATGAACAATATTGTAGTATGTAATTGAAAGTTGCTAAGAGAGTAAATCTTAAATATTCTCACCACACACACATGCACACACACACACAAATGGTAATTATATGAGGTGAAGGAGATGTTAACTAACCCTATTATGGTAATCATTTTGCCATATATATATATGCACCAAGTCATTACATTGCTCACCTTAAACTTAGGCAGTTATATGTCCATTATATCTCCTTAAAGTGGGAAACCAACCAACTAACAAAAAAGACAAAATTGAGGAATCTAATCCAAAAATAAATATTTACTGATGAAATTTTTTAGCTAATGTGTCACTTCTGCCACCTAATAAATATCATTTTCATAATTTTTGTTATAGTTCTTGAATTAAACATGTCTACATTCGGCATGTATTGAGTATCTTACACAATTCGCATCTCAGATAGTCTTGAAATGTAGCTAGGCACTTATATCCTTTACAAATGGCTACTAATGATAATGTTAAATGCTTAATTTTTAATGGACTATAAATTCAGTAGTTACAGTAAAAAAATACATTATGTTCACTAGAGATAAAAGGATCAGAGGTTTCAGATCTTACACGTTACTCCCATAAAGCTTCTTGTGACCCTTTCAGTACAAGTGGTAATCTTAGGATGATAATTACTCTGTGCAAGACCAGAGTGCTTCATGTTTAGTATAATTGCTGAGTATAAATGAACTTTATGTAGACATACCTGCAAAAATAAATCTGTTGACATTTTTAGCTTCAAATTCTGCAGCTCTAATGCAAATGATAGTGCGATATTGACAGCTGGATAGGAAGATAAGCCATGAAAACAGTATAAGATAGATGTGTCGAAAAATGACAGGGGAAAAAAAAAAGAGAGAGAAGGAGGCAGAATGGTCTAAAAGTGCTCCATAAGGTGTTCCAGGTGGCCTGATTATTCTGATTCATGCCTCTTGTCCCATTCACTTCTACTTTCAAAAGTGTTCCAGTTTGGCCATTAAGTGGCATGGTCCCTCAGTGGTCAGATATTGTTATCTTACAGGAGGAAGGTGCTGTTGGGGAAGATATTTATATCTTTTGGCTTATAGTAGTTACATATAGAATTGTCTATTATGCATTAGTCATTTGACACTGGATACTCATTCCATTATTTTCCAAAGCTACTCTACATAAACAGAGCTAAGCTTCACAGACAGAGCAGTAACTGAAACCCTCACACCACTATATAAACAGAGTTTGAAGCCAAAGGAAATAGACCAAAAGTGATTAGTTTATGAATTTTGCCATCAGATGTTTACTCTGACTTCTCACGGAAGAATTATAGCTTCACACAACCACAAAGTCATTCTCATTATTTCCAAGGGGGGAAAAAAAAACATGATGGGATTCTTTTTAGAGGAAGCTCAGCCTTAATAAGTCTTGTTCACAGTGATCCTTCTTTCCTAACAACAATCTCCAGAGTGTCCTTTCAAAGTGCAGCAGAGTGCTATTTTACCCATAACAAAAACACTTACAAGGAGCTAGAACTTTGTCTCCAATACAAAGTTTAATTTGGACTTTTCTTTTTCTTTCTAACAGGTTCATCCAAAAGTAATTCGATAAAGGAATATACAGTTTTCGAAGACTAAAAATCTTTTATGTTAAAAGTGGCTCTAAATTTTATATGGGTTACTAATTGATTTTAATGTTGTTAGTTTTAAACATGTATTCCCATAATCACTCTAAATAGACTGGGATATTTTTTCTCATTTTTAACATTTATACAAAAAGATAATTCCTGTTGGTGTTTTAAGGTTCTGTTTATGTTGTTATAATCTGTTAAGCAACTCATTTTTTTTTAAACTTTGGTTTTTTACTAGGCATACTTTGTTAAACATTTTAAGAGAGATTTCATTAGCTGCTCTATAATGTATCCATAGAGAAAAATGTTTCCTTCTGGGGAATATTGTAGGAAATTTCAATATTAGATATATTTTAATTTGTACATTAAAGATTGGAAAAAATAAATTAAAAAAAAACATGATTTGGCATCCTGAATATAAGTTTCTAGTCACAGTTAACACATCAGAACTAGCTTTCTTATATTTTCACAAATTTGGGTTTGTTTTTTTTTTAGTATGGATTGAATTTTTCTTCCTTTGCTAATAAAGTTAAGATTAATTTACTTATAAACTAAGAAAAAGTGTGTTTCAAAGCTAATTATTGGGCCATTATTCTTAGCTACATGATTTGTGGATATGATAAAGCCATTTATGTTGGGAGACTTCATGACAGTTACTCCTTCATTTCCAGATAAGTTCAAGTATGCAGCACTTTTTATGTAAAACACATTATGAACATGTGTTTCAATATTTTGTTCTCATATTGTTGATAGTCTACTCTGAATCATGAAGTAACTTGCCAACTCTGCAAGAGAAGACTGCAAAAACCATCTCATCATGGTAGTAGGGTGTTCCTGTGGGCATGGTCATGGGTTCATTATAAGTGATATCTAAATAGCCCCAAAAACTGGAGAGATAAATTAATATATTTTATCAAACTAGAAGGAAATATCATCTCTGAAAAAAATGGAGCATTCTCTCAATGCCATAATTCTGTCTTTGATATTTCAAAATGTACAAAGTCCCTTCTTTAAATTTTAACTATCTTGAGTTCTAAACATGTTTGATAGCAAGTTCTCAGGTTCTATCACATGCTTAGCATGAGGATTGTCCCAGGAAGGAAACAATTATTATAGAAAACTCCTGTTTCTCCTATGATCTCCTTAGGTAGATAGCATAGATGCATATGAAAAGGAGAATAAGAGTAAAATAAAATTATGTAGTTGGGTAAGTAATATAAGGAAATAAAATTTATGGAGAAGGCTATTATAAAATATGATGTGCTAATAATAGTAAATGTGTGTTTACTGTTTTGTAAAACCCATTCTCATAAATTATTTTATTCAATATTGTTCATCCAATGCTCCCCAAAAAACTCTGGGACAGCTACTATTATTATTTAACTTACAAAATTTTTTTTAAAGATTTTATTTATTTATTTGACAGACAGAGATCACAAGTAGGCAGAGAGGCAGGCAGAGAGAGAGGGAGGAAGCAGGCTCCCTGCTGAGCAGAAAGCCTGATGCAGGGCTCAATCCCAGGACCCCAGGGATCATGACCCTACCTGAAGGCAGAGGCTTTAATGCACTGAGCCCCTCAGGCACCCCATTAACTTACAAAATTTATGAGTTACTTTAAAGATCAAAATAAAAGTGAAATTATATGGAAATTTTTTTTAATATTTTAATATTTTATTTCTTTATTTTTGAGAGAGACAGAGAGAGAGAGAGCACTCGAGCACATTAGAAGGTGGAGAAGGATAAGAAGCAGACTCCCCGCTGAACGGGGAGCCTGTTGAGGGACTTGGTCCCAGAGCCCTGGAATCATGACCTGAGCTGAAGGCAGCCGCTTAACTCACTGAGCCACCCAGGCATCCCAAAACTGTTTTCTAAGTAGCTATTAAACAGGATCTTCTAATTTTACCTTCCTTTTATCTCCTCTTGGATTGTATACTTTACCTTTTTTAAATGTTTATAGTTATAATGTAACAAATAATACCTCCAATTAAAAAAAAAAAACACCTGAAATCTTATATTGAACAAACTAAAATGAATAGCATGGCATTATTTTCTCTCTTTATAAATAAAGAAATGGATGATTTGGAAGACTAAATGACCATTATGAACAACTCATTATGAGTTATAAGTTACATGGTAAGGCCCTCTCTTCTCTTCTCTTGAAACCAGGATATTTCTCAAAATTGCAGTAATCATGAACAACATGAATTCAGTCAGTAACTATCTATTGAACAGCTACTATGTGGTAGACATTCTTCCAGGTGCTGAGGAACCAGTGGTAATTAAGGCACAGAAGGTCTTTTTCTCACAAAGCTTAGATTCTACTTAAGGTAAGTCGTCCAGAGAAACAGAACCAATCGGAAATTTTTTTGCAGTGAAATTATCTTCTAATTAAAGACCAAGAAACAAGAAGCTCCTTTGTTAAACTGCAAAACATATGGCTCCTATTTACAGTTAAATAGACATCAGGGAGTCAAATGTTTATACCAGCACTGAATTCACTGCAGCAGGCGAAAAGGGAAGCAGGATTTCCTTTACTGGCATTGACATTGTAATACATTTTTACATGCAATATGTTCTTTGGTAGACTTAATCATTCAGTGAAATTATAGAATTTTCAAAGGAAAGAAGTAGTAAAATATTTCATGTAAAATTTGAGCATAGTACTTCCTGCCAAGCTATTTATACAGACTTCAGGGGAAAGAAAATCAATCCTAGTAAAGTTTTAAAATATTACATCAAAACTTACTAATTGATTTTAGTGTGTTCGGACACACACACAAAAATGTAAATAAAATAAGCCAGGTTAGATAATTAGTTTTTAAAAGAGTTTCATGATGGATCTAGTAATTGGGCAAAGGGAAACTAATCTAAAGAATGTGGAATTCTTTGAACATCTTTGAAAAAAATATATTTCATATATATTGGACACATATCTAACATATAATATCCTATAGCCTACATATTTCTATGTAGATAGATAGATGTCGAGAGAGAGAGAAGCAATGAGGGAAATACTATAAAAATTCAGCTTAGGTGATTATGGAAGCTAAGTTTAAGATTTGCAGTCAACAAACAACAGATCCAGGAGAGCTGATGGTATAAGTTCTGTAGTTCACAGGCAAGAGAAAACCTATGTCCAAGCTCAAAGGAGGGGGGTGGGGGGTGAGTGAGCCTGGTGGTGGTATTAAGAGGGCACATATTACATGGGTCACTGGGTGAGGTGCATAAACAATGAATTTTGGGACACACATACCCCCCCCCCAAAAAAAAAAAAAAGGCAGGGAGAAGTAATTCTTACTTAGTCCATCTTTTGTTCTATTCAGGAAATTAAATGAGGCCTACCCACACTGAGGAAGAAGGCAAACTGCTTTACTCAGTTTACTAATACAAGTGTTAATCTCATTCGGAGATATTCTCACAGACATAGCCAGAAATAAAAGATTTAACCAAAAACATGAACACCTCATGACCTAGTCAAATTGACACATAAAATTAGCCATCACAGGCAATTACAAAATAAACCAACAAGGGAAGAGGTGAACACATTAATTTCAAATAGTATTAATTCTACTTTAAAAATAGACAGGTAATGTGATAGTAACTTGTTGTGTGACGGGGTAAAAAGATCTCGCTGAGGATGTGGTATTTGAATTCCTACCTAAGAAAAGAAAAAAGCTTGATATATCAAACAATGGTGAGTCTCACAAGGTGTAAGGACATGTTTAAGGGCTAGAAGATGAGAAAATGCTTGAAGTCTCTAGAAAAAAAGGAAAGAGGCTTAAATGTATGGAGTCTGGCAACCAAAGAGAGACATATTAGTAGAGGCCTGAGGGGCAAGCAGAAGTCTAATCAAGCAGAGCTTTGCAGGCTGCAGTGAAGAGCATGAATTTCATTTTAAGAACAATGGGGAGCCATTTATGGGATTTTATGCATCACAAAAGACAAGAATGATTAGATAGTAGATCAACTAAGTTAAGACCTATAGAAAACATCTCTTGAAATTTTAAGGCGATGGATGGGTGGATAGATGATAGGTAGATAGATAGATAGATAGATAGATGATATATGAAGTCCATATCTGGATATGTGCATATGCAAATATATATTAGTATATATATAAAAGGGCAATTTTCTTTTTCTCCTTAGGTGGGGCAAAAGTTGAAGCACTCATGGGGTTCTTTGAGAAACGAAAGATAGTAGCTAAATTACATTCTGTTGAGAATGGCTCAGTTAACTAAAGAACTTTAGTTTCATGAGTAGGGTCTGAGGGGAGAGGAGATACGCATTCCTCAACCTCCCCATGAGCTGTGGTCAGCCTCTCCTTTTTGTACCTAAAGAATGTTAATTTTAAGAGTTTCAAATTATTAGCTTCCAATATGCCCCAAATCTTGGACCAACTCTGCTGTAGAGATAACCTTTATTTACAAATGTATGGTAATAAATCATTGAAATTCAATGTTATGTCACTGGTGTGTCAGCCTTAGTACTTTTTCAGTCATATCTGAAGACTTGCTTCTCTGAAGCTTGGAATCTCAACTTTTCTTCAAAAATAAAGAAATAGCTTTTTCAAGTATTAATTCAAGCCCATTCAATGCACTGCTTGCTTAGAAATAGGAATGTATATATTCTTTTGTTCTCTAAGATTTAGATAGAGTTATGTATGTGGTTGATAAAATTGAGTCAACCTCTATAACCTTTTATAACCTCTATAACCATTAAATCAATAATGATGCAATCCACTTGAGGCAAGACATAGAAGAGCAAATATAAATATATTATAGTACATGAGTTGTCAAATTTTTTGTGGGCTCTTATACTGAATAGTTGGAGTTATGAGATTCCCTTTTAGCATTGGGCACAGTAAAACATTTCACAAAAATGATGATTTTAATATTAAAGGAAACATTACTTTGGAAGGTTTGAAATGAATAAAAGTTAAATTCTCATCAAAACCAACACACACACACACCCATACACACACATTACACACATTCTTATAGACACATTCTCCTAGGGAGGTACATTAGTAGCAGTGCTTAGTTGTAACTCCTTCAGCAACTTGTCAGGTCATTTTCTTGCTTTGTAACTTTAGACATGTCATTTAAACTTTCTGTTTCTCTTTTATATTTCTGTAGGATGGGAATAGTCTTTGTAGAACAATTGTGTATGGATTTAAAAAAAATGTAAATCACTTAGAATAGTTCCTAACACATAATGAGTACTCAACTATGTTCACCATCCTTATTATTTTTCCAAAGGGAAACTATCAATAGACCACCCATTAATTGATTCCTTGGTAACGTTTACACTAAAACTAAACCTAAGTAATAAGTACACAAAGCAATTACATTTGCATATTACATGTCAAAGTACATATAAATATGTATTTTTGAAATATAGACAATTATTAGACATATTTACAAATTACAATTTTCTAAATAGATTTTTTATGCTGCTAGTTACTGCAGAGCAAACAGGTAAGAAAGTTTCTTAGACTTTGAATTGTTCCCACATATACATAGGAAGAGATAATGAAAATAAAGTATAACCATTTAGAACTTCATATGAAGTTTATGAAATAGATATAAGTAGACAACTTATTTATTGTATAGATATAGGTAATGTGCAGACAATTATAGATAACTTGGTTATTTTTAAGCATATTTCTTTTTAAATTTAGAGAAAACTTCATTATTTTTTCATGATAACTTTATAAAAAGACCCTATTGTGATCATCATGACTTCTCCCTTCTAAGTCCATGTAGAAATAGTCACCCCACCTCCCAAAACCTCTTTTTTTCACCTCTGTTGAGCTAACTAGATAGGGAATTATTGGAGTCCTGGAAGTACAAACTGAGGTTGAGAAAATCTAAAAAAGATGATGCTGAATTTCTGAAATGGAGGAACTAGACAAGTAAGAGAAAGAAAAATGGATCATGCTGCTGACGCAAAGGCACAGAGAAATTGGTAAGACTGAGGTAGTGGCTACGTGTGTGGGAGATCCAGAAACCAAGTCTGGACAGTCAATAGAAGCCAGTTCTTAGAACCCCCTGAACCTTAAGTCAAAACCCTGTTATAGTGTGTAAATGCACAAAAGTAGAGATCGTTATCTATTTTGTTCAGGAGTATGTCCTGAACACTTAGGGCTTAGAATAATGCCTGGAACTAAATAGTGCTTAGGACGTGTTTACTAAGTGAATGAATACTGTGTAAGCCTGTTTACTTTACATCCATTTTTCAGTTTCTGTCCCAAAAGGGACCCTGATTACAGCTAGCAAGTGAAAGTAAAGCGGGTAGAAAGACAAGGCCCACAAACCCCTTATAATCCTCTCCCTTCCTCCCATTCCAAACCAGGCCCAGGAATTCAAAGTTTTGAAAGCATCCAGAGATAACCCTCCTCATGAGGGCTAGTAGCAGCAATGGGGAACATGAACAAGTAACAAGCAGGAAAGGAAGAAAAGCACATACTGTATGAAGACCGCATCATACAGACTGGTTGGGGAGTAATGGGAACTTTTCCTTAGATATGCCCACGAACAACTGGGGCACTTTGGTTGGAAGCTAAAAGCCTCTTAGTATACGGGGTAGCCTGACTTGGAACTTCATAAGATAGTCAAACCTAGACATGAAGTAAAAAGATCACTTGATGTAGCTTACATAGATTATGTATGTTCAGTGTTTTCATATGAAAAGTAAGGAAAAAACAGTACCCATCTCAAACAGTGCTTGTGAGGATTACCTAAGACAGAGTCTTAACAGGGCCTGGCACTTTGCAAACATTCTACGTGGTTTTTTAACAAGCACATGTGCTCTTCTATACATTAAAAAAAAAAAAAAAATCAGCTTGGAAGGAGAGAAATAGTGACAGGAAAGAAACGTAGTTCTAGTCTTTCCAGTGCAGGAAGTCTGGTGAAACAGCCAAATTGTACAGCTGATGATCCTGTTACATTTCATCTAGGTCCTTAAGAGGAGCTTAGGCACACTACTGGGAGAACCAAAAAGCCATGCACTTTTCCTGTGCCTTTGAGCTTGTGGGTCTCAGTGGATTTTCTATCATAGCTCATAGTTCCAGATCCCTGGCCCCACTATCCCTCCTGGCTTGTCATTCCTCACTGATTGATAGCTAGATTTTCTTTTATCTGGACTACACAAGGAAGCTTGGAGCCATTTATCTTATAAGGGGGAGACTGTAGTCTTCCAGAAGATGAAGCAGCAGCCATCTGACTATTAACATCCACACTGATGCTAAGTCTCTTCATTCTATATATTGTATAGGGTCCTGTGATAAATTTCAACAAATGTCTTATGCCCCATCTTCAGAAGTAATACTTTTTTAGGTGATGCTCAATGGCCTGAAATAATTCACTTATTTAGTCAGTTATCCATATACCTACCCTTCCCAGGCATAGTCCTGATCACTGAAGATACAAAGTTCTACCCTCTCTGGAGAAATTCAGAGTCAATGCTAGCTCACCAACAAAGAAACATAATACAGTGATATCATATAAAATCTATTTTAAGGTTCTTTTGAGCACTAATGTCAGAAAGAAGAACAAGGCCATGAGACATCCCATAAGGAGTCACAGAGGAGGTTATGTATGAACTGGCCTGTTTAGGCTGATTGAGAAAAAGTAAACAACAGCTTTTTGCTATAAAAGTTAATGGCAATTGTACAGAAGTGTCATGGAATTAAGAAAAAAGTCATATCTTGGGAGAATTACTTTTTTCCTTATGGACAAAAAACATTCAAGTAATATTTTATAAGAGCAAAGTGATATGATTAGATCTATATTTTAGGCAGATAATTCTAAGAGTCCTATGGAGGATAGGTACAATAAAAAATATTGGATGCCATATTTCCAAGTTCCAAAAAACACAAGTTTCAAACTTTCCTGATAATCAGTACAACCCTCGACTATCTGACTTATTGCTAATAACTTCAAAAATTTTGAAACAGATGTTTTGGAGTTTCTACCTGAAGAAAAGACAAAGAATTACTCACATGAATTTTAGTCTCCAGAAATTAACCATAGTATATCTTTAATGAAATATTTAGTTTGTTTTTAAAAAGTATTGCATTTCTAGTGTACCTATACTTGATAAACTAAAGATGAGGGCCCATGGAAGTAGTGGAGGAAGTCTAGAATTTATTCCATGGATGGAGATATAATTCATCCCTTATTAAAGACTAATAACATATTTGGTAAGACCTATAGCATTTAACAAAATACAACTTCCAGAGTGACACACAGTTTTCTTGTATCTGAGTCTTGCAAGGCTAAAATCTATAAGAAATATCGATAAAAATATTATTCTCTCTAAGCAAATGAGTGAAGCAAAAATTTATCATGTCCATTAAATTTTAAAGCTGCCACTGTCAAGTTGTTTTAGGGAGCAAGCAGTTAGAGATAAGATGCATTTGATGAGAGTTTTAACTTTTTGACATAAGTCATTTTGTTTTATCACTTTTTAATGCGACTAGTAATAGGAGACACATTATGCATGGTACAATGCATGGCAAAAGTTTTAAGCATCTGAACATGAATTTGTGTAAGTGTGCTTAATCTAGAGAGTTTAATCAGTTTTATCAACAACACTCTGCATGTGAGAGTTGGTGGGCAGCATGATAATGTGACCTCATTAAATTAATACTTGTGATGAGGATGAAAATGACCACCGAGTATCAGAATAAATAATGCATCGTCTTGTGTTCCTTTGCCACTGCTGCTTTAGGCATCTGGGGAAATTAATAAGGGTTACTTGTGTCAATCAGACAAATCAGACGTAAAAAGAAATCTTCAATTAATCATGGTATTTTACAACAATCCCTTTGGAAAAAAGAGAACCCTATTAATAAAAAAGCATTATGCCTTCTGTTGCAGTTGACAAACAGTGATAAGCTTCTCGGGGGATGTCGTGTATGAGAGATTCATAATGAAGTTTTCCTGGTAAATTTCCCTAAAATCATTCCAACTGCAAAATCTTAGCAGTTCTGAGGCATGAATCCCTCCGGGGCTTCATCTAAAGAGGTTTTCCTTTTGGCCTTCACAGAGTGAGCCGGTGATGACTGCATACCCTCTTTGTAGCATGCTGCCGGCTGCTGTCACAGTTAAAAAGTGAAGTATGCCCCTTGCACCAACAAATTTGGTTAATCAGGAAACTTCCCAGGGACCATCCAGGGATTAACCAGTGACTCCCCCACGTATTACCAGCCTTGAGACACTCACAGTGCAAATGGGTTTCTACTGACTTCATAAGACTTGTCATATGCAACTTTTTGGTTGTCACTTTGAGGCTTATTTTTAGAAGTTTCAGACTAACTGATAATCAAGACTGAATTGGAATGAGATATTCAAGAGGTGAAGTTTCTATCAATGTGAACTTATCCTGACATAGCGTGGAGGGCCGATTCTTTTAGGGGCATTAGCCTTAAGTCTTCACATCATAAAAAGCACATAGGTACTTCTTGCTAGGATGAATTCTCCACCTGTTAGACAGCTCGAGAATTCTACATTTCCCCCGACTCCCTGTGATTTTAATTTTAACACAAAATGTTAAATATTCTTTTTCCATTGGGAGAGGGGGGTGGGGTTACATTATATGTTTAAATAAAAATAAAAATTAAAAAATATATATATTATTTTCCTAAAATTTGAACATTAAACAATAGCAGCCATTTAGCCCTTAAGTAACCATTAGCTTTGGGACAAACACGGATAAACTCGGAGTGATCAGTTCTTAAACACTGCTTTGAATATTCTTGAAAAGAATCATTCAGGGTTCCTACACATTTCATTTTAAGCAAACACCCAGATATGGACACAATTCCTTTGCCACATTTTTTTTTATCAGATTGTGGGAAATAATAGTTTTAAATCTCTATTTTGGAACAGAATGGAGTCTTAACTTTGAGAATAGAACATATTTTAAAGTATCAAGAATTTTCCAGGAAAAATCTATAGTTGTCTCACATAGTCATCTCCAGAATTGATACCTATCACAAAGAAGGTATATTTATTTATAGTTTTAAGTGAATAAATTAAATTTAGATTTGTTTTTATAGTATAGTGAAAAGTATACTTTTCACAATGGTAACTCTCAAGTACTCTGTGGAACTAGGATAAATTTTGTTTATGTCCTATATATGTATATATTTATAAAGACAGACAGCTGATGTCACTAAATAATAGTATTTTTATAAAATTTTACTGTGGTGTTCTCAAACTTCTTAAAAAAGGAAAATGCACATGTTCAAAAGTTTAATCATTTATCAAAATGTTTGAATACAAAATCCAGTTTTGAAAAAGTAATATACATTATTGATACAAGCGTGCTCCACAACATACATATACAATCATCAGAGCAGACTTTTTAAAAATGCAGGAGATATAAGTTATTATTTTATTGCCACAAAAAGGAATATTTTATTACAAAAATAAAGTAAGGACGCTGTATCTTATGTATATATTTTTCATCACCATAAGGTTATGACCTTGGAAACTCATTTAAAGCTTCCTTGTCATAAGTTACAAGATACAATCTTCAATGCAGTAACAAATCATATGATACAATGCTATTATTTCTTTTATTTATCTATGGTGCTACCTATCTCTTTACCTATCTAAAGCAATTTTGGGGTTATAGTGAGGTATAAAGGCAGACTGATTCATTATTAATAGAATCCTTTTGTATAAAATAGCTTTTAAAGATGCCAAGAAGAAAATACAACTGAGATCTGAATATAAGGACAGGAATTAAATGTGGATCTTGACTAAATTGCAAGTTTCCTACAGTGCAAAATAGCAATACTGTTTATAAATCTACCATGATTTTCTAGTTGTCAATGCACAAGGATATACATGGTAATGGCAATAGTCCTTGTCCTTTGTTAAATGTAATTGTTTCTCTAGAAGAAGTAGGTCTTTTAGAAGAATGGCTCCCCAGAGAGAAAGAGAAAAAGAGATTAAGCTAGAAATTTCAGGTAGGAGCTTCTATAGAAATTCATGAAAAGACCATCACACAGAAAATGTTGTTTTTCTCATCAACAAATCAAGGATATTTATAAAAATCATCTTTAAAAAAAAGAATAATAAAGCATTCTAAATTAGGAAGATTGTATATTTAAAACTATTTTGGGTAGTTAGGTGACTCCAGGAGTCACAATTTAAAATCAGAACTGAAAAGGAATATAAAGATCGTTTGTTTTTACCTGCAAGACAATGAGCTCATTCATTAATTCATTCTTGCTATGTATTCATGCCATGGCTCAGTCAAAAGACACTTATTGAATATTTTAGTGCAAAGCACTGCATTGTATTTTGATTTTCATATTGAGTTACATTTAGATAGATACATAAGGCCACCAGAAGATCTCAGACATTTTTAGATATAGTTTGTGGGGTAGAAGACACAAGTCATTCCATCAATTACTTACCATGTGCCCAGAAATATCCCATATAAAATTTAATGTTTATCGTGTCCCCAAAATTGCCTCCAGTCCTGTATTCGCAGCCATCTCCCTGGTTTCTTTATCATTTGGCAAAACTATGTTAGGCACTGTGCTGGTCTATCAACTGAAAAGAAGAAAGGGGCAATGGAAAAAATGGGTCTGCCCACAGAGGCTTAAGTTCTACTGGAAATAGACATGAAAATTATTATTATATAATAAGATTGAAGATTCCCAGAGATGTCTATGATGTTGAGAGAGTGCAAGGGGATGGGAGATTTAATCAGCCCCATGAAGTCAGGAGAAGCTACTGCAAGGAAAAGTCTTTGAGCTGGTATAGCAGGGTTAAGCAGAAATATTTCAGAGAGGAAGGCAAGATAATGAAACTCACATAATTAGGAATTTACTGGAAATCAGAAAGTAATTCAAAACTTTTGGGATATAAAACAGAAGCAAGGTTGAAGATGGTGGAATGGGAGGACCCAAGTTCCCTTCGTCCTACAGATACACCTAGATAACACCCGTATTAGTGCAAATAACCCAGAAAATGACCCCAAAACTGACAGAACAAACTCTGCAACTAAATGTAGATGAGGTCGCATTGAAGAGGGTAGGGAGGGCAAGGCTCTTTGGGGAACTAAACAGACCACAGGACTGTCAGAAGGAGGGAGGGACCCCTGAGGGCATAGAGAGGACGGAGAAACAAAGGATCACACCAGGGAGCCTATGTGGGGAAGATGAATCCCTATAACATTGGCTTTGAACACCAGAGGAGCCAGATTTTGTGAGTTCTTAAAACCAGCAGGACTTAAGACCTAGAACTGAAAAATCAGTGGGCTCAGCTCTGGAAAAGCCAGGGAACAAAGGAGCTGGCCAGAGCCATTTTCCTCCCCTGTCACCCAGCATAAACACATGGCCGCCTATGGGAACCAGCAAGGTACCTAACTCAGTAGCATGCCCTCCCTCACACATGTTGTAGATCTGCCCCCTCCCTCCCCACCAATACTGTACCCAATACAATACTCTAGCTGGAGCCCATCCATGGTGGTGCCATAGGCCTGGCAGTGCACGAGCAACCCCAAAGGGAGATAGCACCACCTCAAATAACTCCTGTCATAGAGAGAGGGGAAGACAACTGCACACACCAGTCCAAAAGCAGCCCCAGGAAAGCTGCAGGGAGACAGCTCAACTGATTGCAGCTCCCTCCCACCGGAAGAAGCTTCACAGGGGACAACAGGGAAAGAGCCCT
The DNA here is from genome assembly GCA_003697995.1 of Taxidea taxus jeffersonii. Lineage (NCBI taxonomy): Eukaryota > Metazoa > Chordata > Mammalia > Carnivora > Mustelidae > Taxidea > Taxidea taxus. The sequence goes on from RCUC01158702.1 coordinate 23,392, forward strand.
GCAGTCCAGAGATGCTGCATCTCTGACACATGCCTGATCTGATTCAACTCACATCCAGGGTGACTCCAGACTGGCCCACTAACCCCACAGGGACAAAACACTGACCACAAGAGGCAAAGAGGATCACTGCAGATGACTGGACTGAAGGAAAACAGTAGCTCAGCCACAAAAACAAAGCATATGCAACACATACAGGAGATAGTCCTGAAGCTCCCAGCTTCTGGTGAACAGGGAACACTGCACTGTAGGAAACTATAGGATCTCTTCTTCATAAGGTTATTACTTTCAAAAGGAGGAGACACAGCTGAATTTCCTAACACACAGCAATAGACACAGAGGACAAAATGAGGAGACAGGAAAATATGTCCCAAATGGAAGAACAGAATTAATCACAGCAAGAGACCTAAGTGAAAGGGAGAGAAGTCATATGTCTGATAGAGAATCGAAATAATGGTCATAAAGAAACCCACCGAACTTGAGAAAAGAGTGGAGGACATTAGTATGACCTTGAACAAAGAGACAAAAAAGAACCAATCAGAGATGAAGAACATCATAAAATGGAATTTAAAAGCATACTTGATGGAATAAAGAGTGGGCTAGAGGAAGCAGAAGAACAAATCAGTGACCTGGAGGGCAGAGTAATGGAAAGTATTCAAGCTGAACAGGTGGGAGAAAAAAAACAATTATGGAAAATGAGAATAGATTTAGGGAACTCAGTAAGGCCATCAAGCCTAATAACATTTGCATTTCAGGGATCCCAGAAGAAGAGAGAGAAAAGGGAACAGAAATTTTATTTGGAAAAACAAACAAACAAACAAACAAACCTGAAATCTTCCCTAATCTGGGGAAAGGAACAGAAATCCAGATTCAAGGGGCACAGAGATCTGACAAAATCAATCCAAGGAGGCTACGTAAAGACACACAATAATTAAAATGGCAAAATGTAGTAATAAAGAGAGAATTTTAAGTGGCAAAACAAAAGAAAGCAATTTTGTATAAGGTAAACCCTTTATACAGGCTAAAAATTGGACTATCAGCTGATTTTTAAGCATAAACTTTGCAAGCCAGAAGACAGTGGCATGAGACATACTGAAAATGCTGAAAGGAAAAAACCTACTTCTCTGTGTGAGACAAAGGCATTAGGCTCTTCTTTTCATGAGATAATTACGATTCAGAGCTATCTCCAAGCCCTTTTGCCTCAATAGGGGATCACTTATTGTTTCCTATCCACATTTCTGCCTTTTCCTCCAACCTATTCCAGTACTCCTGAGTAGACAACAAATGGGGCCCTTTCTGAATACATCATGGGAGTTCAAGTCATAGTTTATGGTTAGATCATGAGAGTAACTTGTAAATTTTCAATTCCAGAAGATCTTCATACCATAGCATTTATTTGCAAACTGAACATGAGACTAGTTATGTGGCTGCTATAAAAATTACCTGAGTATATGCTCATATGTAAGAAAACAACCATTTTCATCTTTTTCCTTATCAAAATCACAAGCTTCTCCTTTGTTATACCAAAGCACAGATCTGTGAGAGATAAGAATTAATATACACAATGAATATAAAATAAATAGAGGATATTGCTATTCTATGTTACATGTGTTAAAACTGAAGAAAAGTTAAGCAATTGGTCCAGTCACCTAGTTACATAGAAACTCAGTTGTGAGTAGAAGCAAGTTCTATTGTGCTGCAGAGTCCATGAATGTTTTAACAACTATGAGACACTGTTCGAGTTGGTTCTCCTGGAATTCTTTGCCTACACATTGTTGTCAATTTGAGAATTCTGGACTAGCATGGACCAGGTGAGATAAATTGATACCACAAAGAAAAGAGAGAAATGAAGACAGACTGAAGTTTAAGATTTTAAATTTTAAGAAAAAAAAATGACCTTTCCTTCTTACTCTTAGGGAATGACATTGAAATGCTGAATAGAGATCAAAAGATCAAAGAGAGGACCAAACTGGGAGACCTTTAGTCTGGATGCTGCCCTTTCAGGGCAGCATCACAGGCTTCTTCATCAAAATTCTGTTGACCCCCAAAAGATCAGCTCTTGTCACTTTTTCTATTTATGATGGTTTTTGCATCAATCTCTCAACTAATTCCAGGTCAAAAGAAATCATGCTGTGGAACACTATAATTTCTGAATTAAATAAAGGTTTTTAAGATGGGTTGTTCCTTTGGGGGGTGTCCTTGTAACAAGTTATATTCTCCTTTGAATAGGCATTGTTTAACAAAATTCTGAGATTCTATAGGCCACATCAAACTAAATATTTATCTTGCAACCAGCTTACAAAATCCTTGTTAATTAAAGGATTATTTCTGTTGTGAGGTATGACTTATCTGAGTAAAAAAGAAAATTGTTTTAAAAATAATATTACAATGAACATACTTAGCTTCTTATCTGTAAGTTAATTTATAATTCAGTTTTCTTACTTATATTTTTGGCTTTAAAGAATACGATTTATATATATTAAAATTTGGACTGGCAATAATCAATATGCTAAATTATTCTAGAATCCTTACAAAAATACCAATTTATGTTACATTATAGTATTTTGTCTCCTCCATACTGTTTTACATATATTTATTATTTATTAGTTTTTAATTATCTGGGAAATACTATTATTTCTATTTTAAACCTGGTTGGCCTTTCTACTTTGTTTCTAACTTCCATTTAAATTTTACTTGGGGAGGTACCTGGGTGGCTGTCAGTTAAGAGTCTGCTTTTAGCTCAGGTCATGATTCCAGGATTCTGGGATGGAGCCCTGCATCAGGTTCCCAGATCAGCAGGGAGTTTCCTTTACCTCCTCTATTCTCTGCAGCTACCCCCTGCTCATAGAGTCCCTCTCTCTCTCTCTCTCTCTCTCTCAGTCAAACAAATAAATAAAATCTAAAAAAAAAAAGGTAAAATAAAAAAATAAATTTTATTTGGGTGACGGGCATTAAGAAGGACACATGAACTGATGAACCCTGGGTGTTGTATGCAACTGATGAATCACTGAACACTACAGCTGAAACTAATGATGTACTGTATGTTGATTAATTGAACTTATTTTAAAAAATAGAAAAAATAAATTTCATTTAAATTAATGCAAAAATTGACATTTATAAATTTTATGACAGCAATAAAGAAAAATCAGAATTTATTAAAGTAAACATTTTTGATAGGAAATGTAGGAAACATAGGAAAGAACAACTGTATTTGTTAAAAAAAGTAGACTTCAATAGTAAGATGAGATGAAAGTTATTTTGAATTTATAACAATAACAGAAAAATACTAAAATTAAGTAAGATTTGCTTGTCACAAATTTTATTATTATTGAAACATATGGATTTTTGAGTAGTGGGTTACTTTATTAAAAATCTTAATATAGTCTCTTTTGATATGTGGGCTGCTTTCCACCAAATGATAAGTTATTCAAGAATCTGCCAACCTAAAAATAATTATGATCTATTGTTATTACACATATTAATACAAAAGGTATACCCTCAGACCATACCAGTCATGGTGAAATATTGAAGTAATAGTTTTCATTGCTGAGTTTCATCTAATATACACGGTAGTCCCCTCTACCCAGCTCAAAGATTGAATTAAATGAGGGCATTATGAGTTAAATTGTTCTCCTCAAAATTCATATATTCAGATCCTAACTCCAAATACCTCAAAATGTGACTATATTTGGCAATAAGATAGTGGCAGATATAGTTAGTTAAGATGAGGTCATATTGGTGGAGGGTGGGTTTCTAATCTAATATGACTGATGTTCTTATTAAAAGGGTAAATTTGGAGATACAAATTAACATGGGGAGAATATCACATAAACATGAAGTCCAGGGGCACCTGGGTGGCTCAGTGGGTTGAAGCCTCTGCCTTCGGCTCAGGTCATGATCACAGGGTCCTGGGATCGAGCTCCACATTGGGCTCTCTGCTCAGCAGGGAGCCTGCTTCCCCTCCTCTCTCTGCCTGCCTCTTTGCCTGCTTGTGATCTCTGTCTATCAAATAAATAAATAAAAATCTTTAAAAAAAAAAAAAAACATGAAGTCCACAGATCATGGTAATGAATCCACAAGCCAACAAACACCAAAGATTGTCAGCAAACCACCAGAAGTGAGGATATTGGCATGGAACAAATCTTTCTTTAATGTGTTCAGAAGGATCATGGTCCTGCTGACAACTTACTCTCGGACTTCAAGCGTCCACAACTATGGGATGGTAAAATTCAGTTAGTAGTATTTTGTAATGGCAACCCTAGTGAAATTATATAGGTGGATATTATATCTGATATTTCATGAATTCACATAGCCTGGTGTCCCCTATTTAGAAGTTAAAAAATCCAACCATAAATCTCTTAGTGTCCAAAATGGCTTGTTCTAATAACTCACCAAAAGCCTTTTTTTTCTTCCCAGCCTCTGTTTGAAAGTCAAGTCACAGATTCACCTGTATGAGAACTTAATCTCTCCCAACATCCTACTTATTTCTGCTTCTGTCGCCCCAATAAATAAGATAAAAACTTATTTAAAGTGTAGTTTTCCCAATGGTCTTTATTTATGATTTACTGTGAACTCCATTAGTTATAATTGTTAAAGTCTTCTGATTTAAGCCTTAGCATTCATTCATTATTTAACAGCTACTATGTGCCAGGAAAGTATATGGATGTTGAAAATACAGTAAGAAAAAAGAAAGACAATAGATAAAATCCGTACCATCCAAAACTGGCATTTTGGTCCTTATAGAACTAGTAGCTAGAGCTATACTCTTTTCAAAAAAGCAGGGGAGGGGTATTTTAGATTTTTAATCTTATATTAATGGAATTATAAGTTGTTTTCGGGTAATGTAAGCACAGTTTGGACAATCTTTTGCTCTGTCCCATATATCTCCTTTCTTTACTTAAGGAAAAAATCACTGTTCCATATTTGCTCTCCACATATCTATCTAAATCTACCTCAGCCAAGATTTTTCCCCTTCCCACCAACCCATGGTATTCTTTGTCAAATTCAACAATGTCTCTATGTTGTCCAGTCCAATGATCCATTTTTTGTATTTACCTTATTTTCAAAGTCATCAGAATTCAAACCAGAGGATTTTTTTTCTCCATGAAATACTTTTACCACTTGGATTCAGAAATACTACCTTCTCTTAGTTTCTTCCTGCATGTTGGCCACTATTTAGTCCACATCAATGATTACCTTCATCTCCCCAACCAGAGCAGATTCATCATGAAGTTAATGAAGTTAAGCTTTAGTCTTTCTGATCTTAATAAACACCTTTCAAAACTTTGTATTTGATTTTGTATTTGTAATTGCCTATGATTTTTCTCAAAAAATGAACAAGTGAATGTAAAATTTCAAGCTCCATAAAACCTGACTTCATCCTGGTCCAAAAAAATATACACATTTAAGATCTCCATTGCTTAGTCTTCCAATTTCTGTTTTCTGTCGATTGCTTGCTGGGTAATCATAGTCAGACTCAAAGTTTTAGACTCCATCTGGACACTGGTGACTCTCAAATGTATATGTCCAGTCTGGACCTTTCTACTAAACTTCATGCATGAATACCAAACAACCAATTCAACATTTCAAATTTAATACCTTCAAAGCTTAACTTTCAATTTCATATTCAACCCTATTCCTCTGACAGTTGACTCCATCACAGCAAGTAAGAAAAAATTTCAATTTTCAATATCTCAGGTCAAACACTTTGGAATTATCATTAATTTATTTTTTAATCTCTACCTCTGATTATCAATAGATGTCAATAGATTCTGTCAGTTCTAATGTCAAAATCCATCTTGAATCTTCCAATTCTTAGTCCCCTCTCCTGTCACCCTAGTCAGACTGCCTTCAGTTAACATATGGATTATTGCAATCACTTCCTAACCAAACTTCTTCCTTTCTCTCCTTCCCCAGAGTCAATTTTAAAGTCCAATCACTAGAACTATCTTCTCAAATAATAAGCTAGATCATTCTGCATCTTGCTTTTGACCTGTTAATAGTTTTCTGGCTTCCTTAGAACACAGTCCAGACTCTTTACAATAATCTACAGGGTTTTACATATGCTGTTTATGCTCTTTGAGCCTGTATGACCTTATTTTATACCAGGTTTTCTGACTTTGCTGCTGTTCCCTGAAAAATCCAAGTAATTTTGGCCCAAGGCTCATACCATTCACTTTGCTTGGATATACATTCCTCCAGGAAAACTCATCTCTCAAAACCATACTTTACCTTGGATTCTGCTCAAATTCACATTATTGGGGAATTTTCCCTGTTAACTTTTTTATATAAGTTGGAGAAAAGTGTTCCCACTACCAACACTTTCACTTAATGAATCCCATCCTTAACAAAATTTATTTTCCCATGGAAATAATCCTTACCTGAAACTACTTTTTTAAATTATGTTTAAATCTTTTTTTTTCATACCTCTACAAAATGCAAGTTCTATATGCACAAATACTGAATTACAACCCATTACACTATATCTGGAGTGTATTATGCACCTATATGTGTATAATTAATTAATTAGTGGTATATTGAAAATGACAACTTAATGCAATATCCTAAGAAAAACTGAACTTAGTTATACAAAGGCTTAGCATGACATAAGGAGAAGAAATAAACAGGAACTTGCTGAGCCTTCTATTTAATTTCAGATAGAGCTACTAGAGGACTATCTCCATGCTGTTAATTTTCAAATAATTTCACAAATATTAAATTTCAGTGTCTAGAAAATGATCACTCTTCTTGCTGACACTTGCTATTGATGAGTCAGTTTGTCTGTATTACCTAGGAATTTTCCTCACCATGAAACTAGGTATATTCATTCAAGGGAGAAAAAAAAGAGTATACCTTGTAAACCATTTTAGTATTCCTGAACTCTTGCTTTTGATAAATAAATAACTAGATAATAAACCTATTGCTGATAAGTAACTTGGAATGATTCAGGAAGGCATTAGAAAATCACACCTAACTCTAGGCCTCAAAAACTAGGTTTAATGAAAGTCTCAGTAAGCTTGGAATGGTGTCTAATTTTTAAAGTTTATCATTTCCCATAATGGAGAGTTCCAAACTGCTGGTTATTTCCAGTTTCAAAAAAAAAAAAAAATTAGCCTATTTTACAAAGGTGAGTATATTTCCAGAGATTTGCTTAAAAGATATCCAAAAGGAATTTTCAAAATCAACTTAAATTAGTACTTTTTGAATATTGCTCCAAATTATGAAAATTTATCTTTCTCACAGCTATGTAACACATCACACATTTCCATTTTACTTATTCTTTGTAATTAATGTTTGTTATCTAAAGCTGGAATACACCTTTTGCATTAATCACATTGTTAAGTCCCTAAATATAAACCATGGTATTTGCTATTTAAAAAAAAAAAGTTACTGAAAAGAATATTTTAAATTTCTATACTATTTCTGTATGTTATCTTTATTTTTAATTCAATTTTATTGATTAAAAATGGAGTATCTACTAATATTTAAGAAATTATACTAATACATACAACCTCTTTCAGAGATTGAAATGGATCAAATACTTCCTAACTCATTCTGAGACTAGCATTACCTAACACAAATGCCAGACAAAGACTTCATAAAAGACCAATATCTCTCATGATCACAAAACACTAAAATCTTCAATAAATTTTTAGTATATATAATCCAACAATGTAAAAAATTAATCACCACAATCAAAGGAATTTATCTCTGATATGCAAGACTGGTTCAGCATCTGAAACTCGATTGATGTAAGCCATCACAGCAACATACTAACAAAGATAATGCATATGATTACCTCAATAGAAAAAAAGTATTCAACAAAATCTAACACCCATTTATGATACAAAATCTCAAAACTAGAAATAGAGTGGAACTTCATTAACTTGAGAAATATCATTTACCAAAAACTTGCAGCTAACATCACATTAATGGTAAGAAACTAAGAGCTTTCCCATTATGATTGGTAAAAAGGCAAGGATTTCAACATCATGATGGGATTCCAAATTAATGAAATAAGTGAAGAAAAAGTAAAAGATATCCAGATTGGGATGGAAGAAACTAAACTATATTTGTTTACAGATGACATGATCATCTAAGCAGAAAATTTTAAAGAACTGACAACAAACAAAAATGCCTGAAACTAATAAGTAATTATAACAAAATTATAGGACACAAGGTTAATATACAAGCATCAATCACTTTCTTATATACCAACTATGAACAAATGAACACATGGAATTTGAAAATAAAAACACAATGCCATTTACATTAGCACTCTGACCCCCCAAAAGAGAAACATTTAGGTTCTCTAACAAAATACAAAAAGGTTTACATGAAGAAAACTATAAGATTTTGATAAATGAAATTTAAAAGAATGAAATAAAGATAGAGCTATTTTATGATAATGGATAAGAAGACTCAATATTTTCAAGATGTCAGTTCTTTCTGACTTGATCTATAGATTCAATGCAATCTCAGTTAAAATCTCAACAAGTTATTTTTGGGAGATGTTGACAAACTGATGCTACAGTCTGTATGAAAAGTCAAGAGACCCAGAATAGCTAATACAATATTGAATGAGAAGAATAAAATTGGAAGACTACCCAAATTGGAGACTTACTCTAATGCTATAAGCAGTCAAGATAATGATATTGGCAAAAGAAAAGACAAATAGATGAACGGAACAGAAAATACAATCCAGTAATAGACCCACATTAATATAGTCAACTGATCTTGGACACAGAGCAAAGCCAATAAAGGAGCAAAGATAGGGTTTCCAACAAATACTGCTGGGATAGCTGAACATCCACATAAAAAAACAAACAACAACAACAAAAACAGATCTGACACAAACATTACACCCTTCACAAAAATTAACTCAGAATGGACCATAGACCTAAATTTTACATGAAAATCTGTGAAACTCCTGGAAGATAATATAAGTGAAAACCAAGATAACTTTAGATGTGGTAATGACTTTTTAGATAGAGTACCATAGTCATGAACCATAAAAGCAATAATTGATAAAATGGACTTCAATAAAATAAAAAACTTCTGTTCCAGAAAGACAATGTGAATAAGAAGACAAGCCATAGAAAGAGCATAAATCTTAAGGAAAGATGCATGTTATAAGGGAATATTATTCATAATATATAAAGCTCTCTCAAAACTCAACAATAAAAAATAACCTTATTAAAAATAGTCAAAAGACCTACACAAACACCTCACTAAAGATGATATAAAGATATCAAATAAACATATGAAAATACGTTCAGCATCTTATAACATTAGGGAATTGCAAATTAAAACAAAATAAAAATTCACTACATACCTATCAGAATGACCAAAATATAAAATACTGATGACACCAAATTCTGGCAAGGGGACAAGGAAAAATAGGAACTTTGATTCATTGCTCATGGGATTACAAATTGGTAGTCACTTTGGAAGACAGTTTCACAATTTCTTACAAAACTAAAGATACTTTCACCGTAATATCTAGCAATTTTGCCTCCTTGGTATTTGCCCAAATGAAGTAAAAACTTATGTCTACCCACAAACCTGAACACAGATGTTTATAGCAGCTTTCTTCATACTTACTAAAACTTGGAAGCAATCAAGATGTACTTCAGGAAATGAATGAATAAATAAACCATGATACATCCAGATGATGGAATATTATCAAGTGCTGAAAAGAAATAAGCTATCAAGCCATGAATAAACATAGAGGAAACTTAAATTAATATTACTAAATGAAAGAAGCCAATCTGAAAAGGCTACATGCTGTGTGATCTCAATTATATGATATTATGGAAAAGGCAAAACTATGAAAATAAAAAGATCAGTGGTTGCCAAGGATCAGGGAGGGTGGGGAGAGGGATGAAGAGGTGGAGCACAGAGAGGTTTTAAGGAGGGTTTTTAAGGAGATTATTATATGTATATAATACCTTAGTGGTGGCTACATGTCATTATATATTTGTCTCAACCGGTAAAATGTACAACATCAAGAGTGAATCCTAATGTAAATCATGGATTTGGGATAACAATAATGTAGGTTGATGTGGTATTATAAGAAATCTACCTCTCTGGTGCAGATGTTAACAGACAGACTGTATATGTGAGGAGGGGCGGAGGGTTGGACATATATGGGAACTCTTTTTTCCTTCAGTTCTATTTTCTTGTGAATCTACAATGGCTCTTAAAATGTCAACTTGAAAGAGAAAAGGGGAAATCAGAAGTTAGGTGCCCCTGAAGTCCAGTTGCTTTCCATTCCTTTGTGCTAAACAACTTATTTTAAGGTTGGAGTTATTATTTCCTTTGTTAGTTTTGTTTTCATTTATGGATTTGGTCTGTTGCGTTCTGTGACACTTACAGTGATGAAAAATGACTGTTTCTAATTTGCACATGGAAAGCTGTGTGTGGTACCTGAGTGCTAGGATTATGAAAATTAGTGTATTCATTTTCTAGGGCTGCCACAACAAATTAACACTAACTTGATAACTTAAAACAACAGAAATTTATTTTCTCACATTTCTGGTGACCACAAGTCTGAAATCAAAGTGTCAGCAGGGTTGGTTCCTTCTGGAAGTGCTGAAGGAGAATGTGTTCCTTCCCTCCCTCCTATCTTCTGGTAACTGTTAACAATCTTTGGCATTCCTTGGTATGCAGATGCCTTGATTCATTCTCTGCCCTTAGCTTCACATGTTCTTCTATTCTTTCTCCAATTTTCTCCTCTTCTTTTATGGACATTTGCCATTTCATTTAGGGGCCACTCAGTTGGTCCAGGATAATCTCATTTTGAAATCCTTAACTTAATTACATCTGCAAGTATTTTTTTTTTTCCAAATAAGGCCACATTCATAGGTACCAGGTGTTAGAACTTGAACTATCTTTTGAGAAGTCACCACTCAACCCACTACAATTAGCATTAATACATCATTCCAGAATCTGATGCCAACATAATCCTGTAACCAATCAGCTTGTTTATATGTCCATACTTAACAGATGGGTAAAAAGAGTCAAATTTAAATTTTTTTAAGAGTTTTTTTCTTCCTGGCTTCCAGTGTTTTCTTTTAAATTGAAAGAGTCTACATTTTATAGGAAATAACTAAAAACGGTGCGCCTGGGTGGGTTAAGCCTCTGCCTTCAGCTCAGGTCATGATCTCAGGGTCTTGGGATTGAGTCCCACATCGGGCTCTCTGCTCAGCAGGGAGCCTGCTTCCCCCTCTCTCTTTTTCTGCCTGCCTCTCTGCCTACTTGTGATCTCTCTCTGTCAAATAAATAAATAAAATCTTAAAAAAAAGAAAGAACTAAAAACATATTTACATACATGAGATATTTTTAAATAGACAAAAATATCCTAATCATTCATATAGAAACTTATACCTTTTGTTCTGTACTATTGCCCAATTGTATGTAGTTTATCAAAGGTTGTCAAGATTTTTAGAACCCTAAACGAACAGTATTGCAGGTTTATTTCAATAATAAACTTTAGAATTAATCATTCATTGAATGAATCAATCAATTCATTCAAATGAATGAAGTAATCATTCATTTATTTGCTTCTCTTTGGTATGTCTTTTTATAGTTGATACATTTTTAACAATTGTATTTTTGCGAACCCTAATGTCAGTGTTCATATTATACCCAATTGTATTAAACTAGGCTCCTAGGAGACCCCAAAGTAGATTTCTGTAAACATAGTAATGAACAGGAAAATAAAAGGAAAGACTCTCAAATATTCCTTGGTTCTAGTTTTCTTGTAAATGTTACATTGGTAGGTAAATATCCCAGCACAGTCATCATACAAGAAAAGGTTACAATGTGATTTTGAGTTTTAAAGATCCATTCCTATTTTTTCCCTTTTTTCATTTTTTTCTGATTCTACTTTTCAGGACTGTCACCATAATACAGAGGAAGAAAAGTATTAAATTCACTGTAGGAAACAAGCCTTCATTTTTTTTTTTTAAATAATGGGCTTATAACTATGCAGGACAAACCCTTCCTGACAGTGACAACTTTAAAGCATCTCTCTCTCCATCTTCAGCTGAAGAAAGTAAAAGCCATTGTTATTGATGTATGTGAAATTCTGGGAAAGAAGCAGAACTGGGGAAAACATGTATGCTTCCTAATCCCAGTTAGGGGACCAATTTGCAGTTTACCAATTTCCATACAGATGGTTGTATTCATTTCTCTGCTTTGATTATTTGCCCAGTTGCAAACCACCTTCCCTCCCCAAACACACACGTTGCTTGGATTTAGCTGATGATGAGGTCTGAATATTGCTGGAATGAAGAATAGAAGGGTGTTTGAATGTCATTATATTTGTCTGTGGGCTATTCAAGAGGACTAAGTTAGCAATGATTCCTCCTCCTTGTCATCAAAAACCACTCTGAATATATTACCATGTGGTAGACGGGATACAAAATTAGAGAAGAGAATATTATCAGTGACTGAAAAATCATCTATTCCAAAAGAAGCAGCCACATGTTTTCTCCTGTTTTAGAATGTTTTTTGATAACACTGTAGTTATTCTTTGCCTGTAAGCATTCTGGAAAATCTAGAGGATCCAAATGCAGGACAAGTTAGAGGGAAGAAAAAGTAAAATAGTGAGTAAGGGAGAAAGAAGATCTAAAATCTAAACAGAATTCTCTAAGACTAAGTTGGAGATGAATCTCTCATAGTAAATGCAGAATTCTATAATTACACTCAATGAGCTTTTCAAAACATAAAAGATACTTCCTCAAATTAACCGTGAATTACCGGGGATTTCTGTGTAGTGGATCTAGGTCTATTCTGTCTTGACTCAAAAGTTTAGTCACTACAAAAATGTGATTAGGAGAAACTTTGCTCAGCAGTGATTAATTGTCTAATATATACAATAACTAGTGGGCCAAAACCAGCCTTTCTTTTATAGTATAATAATAAAAATATAAAAACCTCAATGCAGTCTTCAACATACTAAATTTTGATTCAGTCCTTATACTATTCAGTTCTATATATATATATAGATACATATATATATCTTTATATATATGTATCTATATATATATCTTTTTTTTTTCTTAAGGAAAAGTTCCCCTAACTTCTATACCCACTAAATCAAGTTTCTGTTTTTTTTTTTTTTTAGTCATCCTATAGACTATTGCTCACAATTATAATGAAACAACATGGTTCTTTACTTGTGTTTTTTCATTAGTGACTTGTAAGTTACTTTAGGATCAAGATTAGGTCCTGATAGATCACTCCAAATCCAGCACTTTGCTCTGAACATGGTATATATATTAAAATTAGACAGGCAGATAGATAGATGATGATAGATAGATATGGTAGATGGAGGGTGAGAGAGAGAGAGAGAAAGGAAGATTTTGAAAGCCATTTTTTAAAAGAATAGTTGAAAAGCTAGAGAACATACAGAAGAAAAGGACAGAGGGGCGCCTGGGTGGTTCAGTTGTTAAGCGGCTGCCTTCAACTCAGGTCATGATCCGGGGGTCCTGGGACTGAGCCTCACATTCGTCTTCCTCCTCCTTGGCAGGAAGACTGCCTCCCCCTCTCCCATTCCTCTTGCTTGTGTTCCCTCTCTTGCTGTGTCTCTCTCTGTCAAGTAAATAAATAAAAAATCTTAAAAAAAGAAAGGGGTCTGGAGACCATATCTTACAGTCAAAACTGTGCAAGGATGCTAGAGTAAAATAATGAGCTCCCTTTTAAACAGAAGCATAATAACTCCCTATCCAAAAAGCTAGAGTCTGTGAATGTCTCATTTGGCAGGCGAGAATTCTACCACTGAATCACCAATGCTGAATGTCTGATTTGGGAGGTGGATGGAAGACTTTCAAGATCCTTCTACTTTCTTGGGTTCCTGGGTGGCTCAGTTAGTTTACCATCAGATTTTGGCTTAGGTCATAATCTCAGGGTCTTGGGATTAAGCCCCTCACCCCCAACCCCAGGGGCCCCATGCTCAATGCAGAGTCTGCTTGTCCTTCTCCCTCCCCTCTCTCCTCGCTTGCAAGGGCTCTCTCTCTCTAAAATAAATAAATAAAATCTTTTTAAAATAAAAAATTCCTTCTAACTCTCTTATCTATGGGCTCTATATTCATATGTCAATTATCTTGTCTATCCAAACTTTTGCTCATTAACTTTTACTCCGAAGTAAGTGAATCAAAACAATTCATTTATTTGTTGATCTTAAGTTCTCTGTAATAAAAATTATAAGGTCTTGCAAAACTTTCTATAGTTTTGTGTGTCCAAAATATTAAAAGGAGATGAGGAATTCTGTTTTCATTATGTGCAACACTTGAATTATGAAAATTAAGGTAATTGAGATGACTTTAAGGTGGTAGAAAAAAAAAGATTAGAGATGTGGTGGGAGGCATTAACATGAAAAGATTAGGATTTGACATTTACCTATATAAACTAAATTGAAAGACAATGTCCCTGAAGACTTTTGGGGGAAGAAGTGACAGGCAATTTTTTTGTATGGTAACCTTACTCAAGCCTCCTTCTATTCAAATTCTTCCAGGATATGGGTAAGTGGATGTGCCTTTAAGATTCACACATTTGGGGCACCTGGGTGGCAGAGTTGGTTAAGGGATAAACCCTTGGTGTGATGTCAGTGTCTTGGGATCAAGCCCTGTCCTTGGACTCTGCGCTGAATGCAGAGTCTGCTTAAGATTCTTGCTCCCTCTCCTTCTGCCTCTCCTGTTCATGTTTGCACGCACTCTCACTCTCTCTTTCTAAAATAAATAAATATTAAAAAAAAAGACCCACACATATATCAAATAATTTTTAAAATATTTCATCATAGATGATCCAGAATCCAAGGATCCAAATGACCCGGAATCATAATAATTCCAATATCCAATAAAGTGGATAATAATATAGTCACTTTACACTTATTTTATTTTCCATTGTTTAAATGCTACATGATATTAGCATAAGCCATTTGTGTTGAGTTTTAATAAGAAGCAAACTGAAACAACTGAAAAATACTTTCCTAAATCTAAAGGCCTCTGCTCAACTGGTAAATCTCAGGTAAATTAGAGAGATCATTAATTTAGTGAATCCGTTTTGCAGAATTAGCAAATTCATCAACTTTCTACACAAAATCTAATTTACATTGAAAATCTTTATAAACCATTTCATTAATTTGGGGGAAAAAAGACTTCAATCTGCTATCCCTCAAAAAATGTGATCACACATTTCTTACGAACCCAGTGAGGGATAAAGGTTTAAATCAATCTGCCTTTTGTGCCATTTTCCCAAAAATAGCAGGTTCTATGTTTGATATGCTTTGGGTGGTCAGCACTCATTAATGGCTATGTCCCTTCATAAACATAGTCCTCCACAGCCCTGCGATCTCTTAGAGTTAGTTCTATGAGAAGGACATGGGATTCAACAATAGTTGGAAAATTCTCTCTATAACTTAAGAATCTGCATTCTCTCCTACTGAAGACAGGCTCCCAAAGAAGACCTGCATGTTTCCCAAGAAAGAACAAATTAGGACTTTTCCCAATGTTTAGACTCACAAAGTCTTTGTCTAATGGAGTCACTGTGTGGTTAGTTTATATATGTGTGTGTGTGTGTGTGTGTGTGTGTGTGTATATATATATCCACACGCATATATATATGATTTGTTTTATATATAATATATATTATTATATTGTATATGGATATATAATTAAATAATTATATATATATTTTTTCCATTCTTTTAAGATAAACAGCTAATCACCTCTGAAAACGGCCCATTAATTAATTGGCTTAAAATTTTGATATTCATCTATTTGCGCTACCTCACTGGGAAGGTAAAATCAAATGAATCGGGCTTTATGCATTTGTATAAAGGTCAGATGGTAAAAACAATACTGAGAAATTATTAGGACAAATCTAGTTTTGTCAGGGCTGCATTTAATTGGGTAACATTAATGGTATTATGTTTTTAAGCAAGGGCTAATGTGCAATTTTATTCTTAAAATTACCTAGAGACATATTGTTTCTGGACTATTAACTTTTTTTTCTCAGTATTTAGATCACAACTCCTAAAGGCTTAGCTATATTTTGACAGGTACTGACAAAGAGTGCCATGGAATTGTGACTCGATTGTCACCTTGAGAGTGTTCGAGCTGAAAAACTCAGGATGAGTGCTAGGTACTAATTAGAACTGTTATATTAGGAAAGCAAATACAATGGTGTCTAACATTAAACAAAGCACAGTTCTCATCAAAAAATGGTTTCTTTTGTGTGTGGGTTAGTCTATAAAACCATTTTGCATGTTAATGAAGCACAAACAATTATTGCCAGGGTAACTAGTTTCATGCAATTACAAAAATCACATAAAAGCCCTATTGTTTGTTGTCTTATGATTTTTTAATGCTAATTTTGCACTTGATAATTTCTGATTTCATTTGTACCACAGTGCACAATTAAGTTTTTATATCTGTGCAGGTGAAGGCTAGTAATGGGAGAAATAACTCCTCATATAAAAGTAAAAGAAATAGTCATTTCCAGAATGAGACGATCAGACAGCCTGAAAACATGGAGGAAGGCGATGAGGCAAATTTCCATCAAGTGAAAAGGTAACATTTACGTAGCTGAAAGAAGATGGTAACCGAGACTTTCCTATAGAATTCAAGTGAGGGAGAAAGAGAGAGACAGAGAAGAAGGGTTGGAGGGGCAGGAGGAGAGAAAGATTGGAAAGAAAAGAAGAACACTGAAACAGTGGAAGATGAGGTGTGGGAAGGAAACTAGGATGAAGACATGGTTGTGGTCATCAACAGAATTGCCACATACTGGTAAACCACAGTGACAGCTGCTAAACTAGTGGGAGTCCATGGGATGGATTTACAAGTAGAAGTCCATGAAGACAATTAGGTGCCAAAACTATTTAAGCAAAGAAATGCCACTATCAAAAAGTCAGTGTGAGCACTAGCTGAAATTTTAGCAAAACCTTTGAAGAGTGGCTTAACTGATGACAAATTCTTTCCCTTAGCGTCAGGTGAAATGTCAGATCTGTGTCTTGTGGAACCAGGCTTTTATTTTTGCCTCAATGCATGCAAGGGAATTTACTTCTCAGGGTTCACCTTTAGATTACGATTTAATCTTTTACTCCAGGAATGCAGATATGAAAGTGATTAAACAGTTTTTCCCCAGGAAAAGAAAAAAACAGTATGTTGTATTTAATTTGTTTATATTTTTTTTTATTTTTTAATTTTTTTTATTTTTTAAAGATTTTATTTATTTGTTAGAGAGAGAGCAAGCGAGCACAGGCAGACAGAGAGGCAGGCAGAGGCAGAAGCAGGCTCCCTGCCGAGCAAGGAGCCCGATGTGGGACTCCATCCCAGGACGCTGGGATCATGACCTGAGCCAAAGGCAGCCGCTTAACCAACTGAGCCACCCAGGCGTCCCTATATTTTATTTTTTAATGAATTTTTAAGAAACCATAAGCCATTTGGAATGACTTCAATCAGTGCTTACTTCCTGCAGTGTTTATGGGAACTCTGGATTTTCCAGTTGCTGCTATTGCCTAGACAGTGCAACATATATCAGCTACGAGCTTAGATTTAATGCTGCCCTAGATGACGTTGAACAGAGCACAATGTTTGAAAAGTCAGAATTCATTTTTCTGTTAAGATTCTGTTTCTTTTTTTTTTATTATTGCAACACATCTTATATGGAAATATTAATATACATGTGTGGCTATGTAGCATTTTAGAAACATTACAAATTTTTAAAGGAAATAATTATTTTGTGGCTATCAGAGATTGAAGGTGTTGATGTATGTTCCTGTATCTCCAACCTTCCTTGCCCACTACTGCTGTCTGGTTAACCAAGGGAGGGAGGGAAGGAAGAAAGGAAGGAAGGAAGGAAGAAAAGGGAAGGAAGGAAGAAAAGGGAGAGAGGGAGGGAGGAAGGGAGAGAGGGGAGTGAAAGAAGTCTGGGAGGTTCTAAGTTGTTTCTACTACCTAAAGCAAAGAAAATCCCCAGGGTTTTTCTTTTAAATTTTGTTAACACAGTTGCTTACCTTTGTGCGAACATGATAATATATTTTCCTTAGTGATTTCCTTAGTGATGTGGAAGTCAGTAACAAATATTTAGTGCATTAATCATGTACACTTTCAATGTAAAGAATTTTGAAACTCTTAAGACAAATAATTAAATCTGTTTTATACACATTTGAGACAAACGTTAAGAATACGTGTATTTATTTAAAAACATAGCAAAACTGCCTTCCATTAATATAAAGTCATTTTTTATATCACATAGTAATTGGTGACTAGCTATAGTGTAATAATCTTAAGTTTATGGTCATGACTTACTTCTTTTGGTGTTTTGGGGACCTGCAAAAAATATATTAAAAATTTACCTCACATCAGTTCATTCTCAGGTTCAAGTTTATATCCCAAGACTTAGGTCCTAGATGTGAGGAAAACTTACCTGGTATAAACTAATCATTCCGCAGCTCAGCAATATTACTAACAAGTCTAAAATAGGACTGAGTATGAGGGGTTAATGGTTTAGGAAACCAACAGACATTTTGGAGAATGCATACTTTGATGGGCATTCCATACATTAATCACTCTTAAAAAGGATTAGATATATGAAGCATTTCAGCATCATTTTTTCTTGTCGATTTAAAGTAGGTGATGCATTGTTTCCATAATGATTTCTAAGCCATTAGACAAAGAGAGGTGATCCAAGGAGTCCACTGAACGAATTCCTACTTATTAGTCATAAACCATACAGAGATTCGTCTGTCTCAAATTTTAAAAATCATAACATATCTGAAAGCAGAAATGCCACTTAATAAAAAGAATGCCGTTCGTGCTGTTTTCCCTCCAAATTTCGTCTCCTGCTCTTAACTTGGTTGTTTAATCTCGTCTAAGGAAACCACTGCCAGCCTGGCCAAGAGATGGGGGAAACAAGACCTGCCTCAGCATCCTGAGGTCTCTGTGGCGAATCCTTCCCTTCCCCTGCTGCTTCACCTTCCTGAGTAGGGAGGGGATCAGGAAACTTCTCTCAAACAATGCCTCAGTCACTAAGTTTCCAGGAAAGGAAATGCCATGTAGAAGCTATCATCTCTCCTTCCTTCTGGGTTCCCTCCACCCCTTTTTCCTTTCCAAATGGCAGTGACACCTCCAACCCTGACCAGCCCAGATCCTGGGAAGAAAACTCCCTCTCTTTCACTGATGCCTTTTGGCTGCTATCTGGATGCATCCATCCCACAGCTGGGACGACTAGCCCTACTGTTTTATTTATGATGCAATCAGCCACTGCAAGAAGGTGAACAGTAACTGCTATTCCATTGCATAAAAAAGCCTTTTTAGCCCTATGTTATAAACATTTAAAAGTCTCTCTTTTACCCTTTTAGAAAAAGCACAGCAGGAGGTAGATAGAGGTCACTGGGAGTCTCTAATTCATCTACATTTATAGTAGGTGTTGCAAGCTCTATTAGCAGAAAATGTATGACAGTCAGACCCAAGTTTAATGTTTTACTTAAAATATCTGCCTCTCTAGCTAATGCCAGAAGCTGTGCCCATGATTGGTGGCATGTAGACACTTACTAGCAAAAGCTTCCCCTTTGGCAGAAACTATCAGTTGGAAAACTGCTGTTACGATAATATATTTGAGTATCATCCCAGAAAATCCTGCTTAAGAGACATTTTTTTTTCTTCCCTGCACAAGCCAGCACTAACAGTACACAATGCTTTCTGCCATCACAGACACTGACATGCACTAACATAATGAATGTAACCAGATGATGTATATATTATCTTGCAGTTCACCAGTGGAAATTCTTGTGAACCAGGAAAATCACACTCTTCTCATTGTACCAGCAAGAGTGTCCTAAAAGAGCTTCAGCACCAACACACCAACCTAGCACCCAGAGAAAGCTCGTAGAGGGCTGCACAGTGACTGACTTCATCCTGTAATTATAATGGCTTCCTTAGTGGGCCCATTTCTTCTTTGGACACTGCCATCTTGTGAGTACTAAATACATCACCAGTGAGTCTCGTTCTCATGCATTACACTAATACATCATTGGAATGACAAGGGCTTCTGATGATCTATTAATGCAATGCATCAGCGTGAGGTGTGTGAATGGGGTATTACTCAGAAGCCAGTGCCGTCTTCATAAAGCCAAGTCCAAAATCCAATTCCACTTAATTACACAGAATTCAGGGCATGCTAGCAGCAAATACTACCAAAATTCTAGCATCATCAACGAAATTATTTGCATTCTCATTAAATTATCAACACCATCTTTTCCTTTCCTGGAAACAGATCTGTCCGGGAAGTCAGTGATTCAGAATCCATGAGCTCACCATCCCCTACGACACACGAGAATCATTTTTGCAATGGCCCATGAATAAAACAAATACTCTTTTCCCTATCCTTATTACTTCACATTCCACGGTCGTTAAAAAGAGCATCAGATTTTCCCATCTAAAACACAATTTCTTTGGTGAACATACACACTGCGTTGAACACTCTTTGTTTGCAGTCACTAGACGTCAGCAAAACATTTATACTTCTGTACATATTATACAGAAAAAAGAAGAGACAAGAAAAAAGCAGCGGAATTTGCTTTAGAGTCAGTTACGCTGCACTCTATGTGTGTGTCACTTGTCACAAAGCTATCATAAAACACACCCAATCCCTCTGTTCTTCGTTTCTGTACAAAACACATCTACTGTGTTTGCAGAGCTTACTGTGAAATTTAAGTTGTGCGGTCCATTGCTCGTTGGTTGGTGTTACGAAGATTTTGAGCTGTCTTTAATAATCAAATTTCAAAAAGTCGCGTCCAACCTTAATGAACATGAACTCTTTTTTATAGAAATTCACGTTTTTACCTGCAGTTTTTAAATCCCTTGAGTGTTTTCCATAACAATGATCTGGCATCATCTAAACGAACCAGGTATCAAGATTTTGCAGCATTAACCTATGAATTTTAGGTGATTTTGCCCTCAATTAAAGTTAGGACCACAATAAAATACCATCACAGACTGGTGCCACGGTTTATGACATAATCGAAGTACAATTGTATAACACCCTCCTTCCTTTGTCACAGATTTTTCAAATAAACTATTTTGTTTAAAAAGCATTTATCTATCGTTAATGTCTTTGGAGAATTCATCTTGGGGTTTATACTGAAGATAAATGCAGGCGTGTGAAGGATTATGAAAAATGCCTCTGCGAGTGACATGCAGCCTGATATGAGTTACCACAGTCCGTTTCACATGTGGGGCAATCCACTACTTGCCTTGCATTCATTAAATTTTCTTGCCATGTATTTTTTCTCCCTGTTATTGAGATCTTTTGATATTATATACTCTTAACTACAAAATGCTGGCAGTAAATCTGCAAAGAATGATCTCTTTCTACATATTTCTCTCTGTATGTGTATAATATTATATTTTATATTATACATAATGCTATACACATAAAGTAAAAGTCACCTCAACATCAATTGCATTCCTGAATACTGATTGCACACCTCAAATATGCATTTCATTTTAATTCAGGACAAGAATAACAACAAATGGTCACTAAAAACTACCTCAGAAAGAAAACTTGCCTTGGAGAGATGCTTCTTACTTTTGGGGCAGGAAAGTGTGTGTGTGTGTGTGTGGAGGGGGGGTGACAAAAGGAATAAGAACAGTGAGTAATGCATGTCTTCTGGAAATATAGGTTAATCAATCTAGTTTGAATCTGTGCTAAAGCTTCCTGTCACCTAAAAAATGAATACAGAAGCTTTTAAACGTGTGACTCCTTTATTGAGTTTACAATTCCTCAAGAGGTACAATTCTACTTTCCATTTCTTTTCCCCCCCTTTACTTCCAGTAAAGTTTTCTTAGCCTCATGATTTCCTTGATATATGTTTCTCGGAATAGTATCCACAATTAACTTGCAGCTTTTGCTCTTTAAAGAATTACCTCGAGATCTGGATGCACACGGTACATGAATAACACGAGGTTGTTAAAAAGAAGCGTACTCACGATCAGTTCAGTTATAGATCTTTCTGGTTTTCTTTCCTTTCAATTGTCCCCCACACCACTTGCTAATATTTTCCACCCTTGCAGCTTCTAGGCTGTCTATCGTACAACTACTATCCTGTACCTACTTAGGCGCACATGAAAAGCAGTATCCTAGTCTGTTGGCTGAACTGGGTCAATGCGGGGAAAGTGCCTTCTGTGCTCTGAGGTGACATTGCAAGTTAAGTTCGTGGTGACAGAGATACCCCCTGTGCAGTTTCAGGATGTCACGAGCAAGGGGAAAGATGGCCGGACTCCATCACTGTGGATGGATGCACTCAGGGGCTGAATGAATTTGAAATATAACCAAGTCTGAATGGAAGAGTGGTCAGGAAGCCAAGAGCAATTACTTCAGCTTGCAAAATGTTTAAACGATTTACTTCACAGGACAAATGCAGAGTCTTTCTGTGCTGGGAACTCTTAAAAGTGCATTTGGATAAAATTTGGGGAGGCTCTTTCCACAGGCTGTTGGCAATGAGGAAGGGAAATGGTGTGAGACACCAGCGGCGTTTAGTGAGGAATTTCTGAAACCCAAACCCCTGTCCTGTCACCTTTGTTTCAGAAAGTCTGACTCCTTCGCCTTTTCCATCACCTTGGGAAGAAAGCTCAGGTAAGTAGCTTAATTTATAGATTGATGGGACAAACTTATTTAAGAATTCTCGGTATGTTATCATGAATCATGTAGGCCTATTAAACTAATTGCTAAGTAAATTTAAGCGGTATTACAGGAGAATTCAGTAGACTGTATCATCAATCTGGAGAGATCTTTGGTGGTCTCATGCTGCCCCCCACAGATATGTCTCAGAACATTCATTATGCCATAATTACAAAGTCTCTTTGAAGAGGCTAAAAATCCCTAGACTCCTTTCATCAATTATTTTCACCTGTTAATTCATTTTGTGTGAGGTAATAACCTCGGCATAATAACAAATGTGCAAGTGCTCCGATTTTGCAATTAAAAGCAGCAGGGCTTCTATTTTGATCATACAGACTGTGACATCCATCATAGAAAACAATTTGGGCCTAGCAGGATGACAGATGCCGTACTGATGTCTCTACTAACTAACTGCCTGTTCTAGGGAAAAAAAAAAAAAAAAGGTGGGGCCTCAGCCTGCAGCTGCAAGCTATCTGATAGCTTCTGACCAGTCAGCGGGAGAAAGCCCGCAGTGACTAAATTACTGAAAGGTAATTTTACTTCACAAAATGAGGATTTCTGAGCCATAAACGTATGCATTCCAGTGGCTGCTGTAATTTGGCAACAAATAGCCCTTTTCATTTGAAAATGACTGGAATCACTGTCAGTGCTCAGGACGTTTTGTTTCACAGGCTTTTACATGAAAAATACAATGTAATACTCATTATTTCTGCCCCCTTTCACATCTTATTAGACACAGAAGGCAAGGTGGTTATCTCTGCTCTCTTAGGCTATATCCACACGAGGAATTTCCCCCTCAACCTCCAGACAGGTGCCTAAATAATGGAAGAGAGCTGCTTTTTGTCATTCGCTCCATCCCCATCCCCAGCGAGCTCTGTCTCAGAAAGGGATCCAGTAACCCCAGCTCATGGGAAGGACCCCCACCCCTAACCTGATGACACAACAGAATGAAGCGGTTCCCCGCACATCCTGGCTGTGGCAAAGGGAATCGGATACTGAGAGAGGCAGACGAAAGGTTTCTGCCTCATGTTCTCAAATTGGAGTATTTTAAAGGATCTCCTAAAACACAATGCGCCTTCCCTTTTCACATCAAAATTCAAGTATTTGGCATCTCACCCTTCACTTCACTAGAATGACGGTCTTTTGAAACATATGCTATTCTACTATTGCCAATTTCGGAGAGAAAAATCATACGAATGTGCAGATAAGTTTTGGCTAATTGAAAACATAAATATTTTCATTTTAACCTTCAATAGGAAAAGATCTAAATAGCAATTGAGAGGCTGTGTGCATCTGTTTCTCTTGCAGAATGAAATTCAGGGACTAGATTATGGAACACAGGCCACTCAGAATAATAAAAGCGGATACGAAATGCAAACAAAAACCATATTATCGGAAATTGTTACGTGTCTAGGATTATGTGTTCAGATTTCTTGAGTGAAGCAGGACAACAAAGGATGAGGCAAAGACAAAAGGTTAAGCACAGCATGAACTTTCTCAGCTGCAGGGCACTTTAAGAAGATAGCTCCGATTATGATGTTAACAGACAATAAAGCCTACATTTTACACTTTGCTCCCACATTCCTTGCAGACAAACAAGGAAGAACATGCTGTTTCTGGGGGGAAAGTCTACTTTCTTAGTCCATTGTGTCAATCTCATAAACTCTGTCCTCAAGATGGACAAACAGATGACAGAAGCAGGGACTTGCTCCTGGAGAAACACAGAGCGGGCAGGGAAGGGCTCCTTTTTTCAATGCTCCAATCAGGCTCCTTCCTCAAGCTTTGAAGGTAATCCAGGGTTGGACCTGGGTCTCCTTTGACTTTTAGTAGGGTGATCCTTTCACACTCTATCCTAATAAATCCTTTAAACTGGTGCAGAATACCTCTGCATAAGGGCAAAAGCCTCAGTGAGCTGCCTGGTAAGTTTCATACACACGTTCTTTTCATCAGGTAGCACAGTGAAAAATCAAATGAAAGAGACGCATTAGAACAACGAAATTGCAATTACCCATCCGAGAGCTCCTTTAATGGGATGCCAGGAGGACTTGCCCTTTATGCACACGCTCTGACTGTAACTAATGCTCAGTAGCCATCAACAAATTATGACTGGTGACACTTTTGCTGCCGCAGTATTAAGCCCAAAGTCCAATGGAGAAAATATATGGTTTTTATTACAAAATTGTTCTTGTTTACAATTCTAATATCCTCTTCATTATCTACTTTTCCAGACATTTTAGGCAGTTCTGAAGACCTGGGGCAGCACTAGTCCTGTCATAAAGAGAAATTAATGTTGTTAAAGTTGGCCTAGCTGCCCTCTGGGACAGCTGAAGATGTGGAAATACAAGGCTCTGTTTTTAAAATGAAAATGATTAAAGGCACAGACACCTTGCTCTTGGAGCAGCCACTAAAACTTTTAATAAAATACGTGGGCACATACACACACAAGCTTCTTTTCTTTTTCTTTCTTTAAGTCATCATCTTCTCTCTCTCTCTTTCTCAAATCCAACTTTGTTCTCTAAGAAACAGCTTGCTTTAAAGACTAATAAGCGTAGAAATGACCTTGTCATTAGAAAGAACACATTTGTTTCATTCAGCAGTAGCTTACTCAATAATGATCAGGCACAGAGAGACCAGGAGAGCTTTCTCCAGATAGTCAGTAAGCTAATTAGGAGCGCTCTTTAACGGCGTCGACCGACAGGCTCAATCTGGCCTCTCGAAAACACTTTCACGACAGCCTGGCACTCACCACTGCCTGAAGTTTGCACCCCAGCTTGCCTCTTCCCAGATTTCAAGAAGAGGTCTCCTGGCGTGGTGGGGGTAGGAGGGGAGGAAGAAACAGCAAGCCAGTGGAGGTTACTAGAAATCCTTTTAGAGGGAGCCTACCAAAAGTATCTTGAACAAAATGGCTCATATATCAGGAGAAAAATGGCAGGAAATAACTCAAAGGAAGAGAGCATAACCTTTGCCACCCAAGGGCCAAAGAACCGCACTCAAGACTTCACCTCCCTGATCCTCCCAACCTTAGTCATTTTGTCAGGTTAAGTGAATGCTCTCCATACAGAGCTGGAGAGGGAAGTAACACCCCCACTCCACTAATGTTTTAATTGCAGTATTTTATTTCAAGAAGTTTTGTTTTTCCACCATTTTCCTTTTCTTCTTGTTTCTTTTCTTTTTTTCTTCTTTGTTTTTTGTCTTTCTTTCTTCTTTCTTTCTGCCTTCCTTCCTTCTTTCTTTTTGATTTCTGATTTCTTTCTGACTTCTTTTTAATTTGCTCTATTGCCAGCATTCAGCCTAGACACAAATTCTTTATTTTAGACATGAGAGGAACAAAAGTGTCACCATATCTCTTCACTGTTTTTGTTGTTCCATTGTTTGCTTGGTTGCTATTCACATGTAGCTTCCTTACGAATACAAAATTACGGTGGATAGTCAAAGATCACTGAGAGTCATCATCAGCACATACATTTCCCTCCTTTACATAATTCCATTGAACATCTGCTCTGTAAACAGACTGAGCAGACTGGAGTCACTCCTTCCCATATTTGCAAGTAGACTTATACCGTGGCCATATGAAACCACAAATCAAGACCATTTCAACAGCATAGGGAGAATGCCCCAACTCCATTACGTTTCTCAGCGTGAGTGTCCAGAGGATGGCCATACTTTCATGAAATGCTCCCCCCGCTGTTGCTTCAGTCTGCGTCCACTTCCTCCCCGGAGTTTAGGTTTTGTTTTCTCTCTGGATTCCTTGTTCGGGGGCTCTATTACACACAGATGGAGAAAACATTTGCCCCCACACAGTAATGTGAGGGGTGCCAGGCACTGAATACCGCTGTAATAGCAACGCTTCCTCTCCTGGGGCCTGACACAAAGGGTCTGAAATTCTACAATTTGATGTCCTGTCCTTTAGACTTCGAAGGTTTTCTTACCTTCAGGAGTCACCTAATTAAATTTTAATACCCTTAACTATAAACACCTTAACTGAAACAGCTTATATCTTGTTGGAGATTAGTTGGCAAGTAGCGTTAAAGAAAGTTAGCTTTAGGATAATCGCAGCAATAACATTAACATGACTGAGACCCTACTCTGTACCCATCACTACTCCACCTTCTTCCCATGGTTGAACTGATTTCAGTGCCACAGCAGTCCTTGTAAGAGAAACAATCTAGATGCAGAAAGGGTAAGTCACACAGCTGCTAAGGACTGAACCACCATACACAGCCATACACTATGGCCCCAAATTTGACATTTACAATGAAACAATTAAACTCAAATCCACAATTTAAAAAGAGGGGTGATGCCGTTTGAGGGAAAGAACACTTAAAAGGGATGCTCCAACATCATGCTGCTTTCTTCAACCTCTGCTGAAGGCTCATGGCATCATGACTACAATACCTCTTGAAGAGTGATCACATCAACAATCACTATCTATTCCAGTTGCCAGGCATTTCCAGCAACTCATACAGCATTTTGTTTATTTGACTCTGCTTAAATGGAGACTTTACCTGAGAAGTTGTGTATCTATTCTCATTAAAATGCTAACACATGTTTGGAAGGGGGTCGGCCAAGGATGAAACAGGCATCTGCAGCTGAGTCTGTGCTTTCCTCACATGAAATATTTGTCTCCTTCACCCCAAGCTATACTCGAGGTCTAAACTTTATATGCCTATGCTCAATTATCAGGTAAATTGTATAAACCAAAAGGTGGAAAGCAGTGCATATTCTTACTGGTGGTAGTGTTCTCATTTTTCACATTGAAAAATAACATACAAAATATATCTTTAGTTGAGCATCTTCATCCTACCTAAGTTAGAAAAAAAAAAAGAAAGAAAACTACTTTTCACTGATATCAATTGATATAAGTTCATAATTACATGTAATCAGAAATCAATGCAGATATTCCTAGTAAAACCTGTCAACCTGCTGAATTATTCATTTTATATACATATGTATATATAAAACCTTATTTTTAAATCAGTGACCAAATACATAAAATGTTATGTGTATGAATACTTAAATGTTGGTTCAGAATCACAAGTAGAATGTTGTATTTGATAAAGCAAGAGCAGTAGAGAAAGGCATCTATGGATTAAAATCTTGGCACTGCTTCATACTAGGTTCCTGGCCATGGTAAATGTTCTTTCATATCTCTGTACTTTTATTTTCCTTTTTTTTTTTTAACCATCATGTCATTTATTGAATTCTCAGAACTTACTAAATCTTGTAACTGGAAGTTTATACTCTTTGACCAACATCTCCTCATTTCCCTCATCCCTCAGCCCATGGAAACCACTGTCCGTTTGTATGAGTTGGCTTTTTTTAAGATTCCATGTATAATCTATTTTCTCTTAGGAAAATAGAATTTTGTCAAAAAAAAAAATTTCTACTTCGTAAGATGATTGTGAAGAATAAATAAGATGTAGATTGCCTTATTTTTGATACACAAGGTTAGTACTTGTCATATGGTGGAAATACAATAAATATTTATTGATATCTTTGAGTGTCTTTTTTCATTGATTTTAATGTGCAAGTGATCACATTAATTTTATAATTTCATTTATTCTTTATCTAAGATAAGTTTTTTTTTTCCTATATTCTAAATAAGTACTTTTTTATGTCATCTTATTTTTGGGAAACCAAATAATTAAGCATACATTTTATATATTTTCCTTTGTTTCCATATCACTCACCTTAACCATCTTATGAGTTTCTTTTGCTCTCTTCTGTATTGAGGGAGAGCTTTTAAACTTCACCCTTGTACCACTAATTCTAATTTCTACAAAATTAATCAAGGAAATGGTTGCCTGAGTGGCTCAGTTCATTTAGCGTCCAATTCTTGATACCAGCTCAGGTCTTGATCTGCAGGTCATGAGTTCAAGCCCAGTATTGGACTCCATGCTGGGCACAGAGATACTTAAAAAAAAAAAAAAAAAGAAATATATATCTATATCTGTATATATAGATATAGATATAGATATATTGATCGATCAAGGGAAAAAGAAGATCCCAACTAGAAAAATGAGGAATGAAAGTGGAGAAATTACTACTGACCTTATGGAAATAAACAGAGTATAAAGGAATACCATGAACATACTATGTTAACATATTAGATCATCTACCTGAGATGACAAATTCCTAAAAAAGATATAACTACTGAAGCTGGGCCAAGAAGAAATTTTAAAAACTCTAAGTAGGCCTATAACAGATAAACAGAATAGTAATCAAAAAATAAAATAATAAAATAAAAAATCCAACAATATAAATTCCAGAACCAGGTATCTTTCACTGGTAAATTCCACCATATTCTTCAAAATAATTAACACATATACTTCACATCTTCTTTAAAAGAAATAAAGAGGAAACATTTTTTTTTAAAGATTTTATATATTTATTTCAGAGAGAGAGAGAGCATGAGAGAGGAGAAGGTCAGAGGGAGAAGCAGACTCCCCGTGGAGCTGGGAGCCCGATGCGGGACTCAATGCGGGACTCGATCCCGGGACTCCGGGATCATGACCTGAGCTGAAGGCAGTTGCTTAACCAACTGAGCCATCCAGGCGCCCCAAGAGGAAACATTTTTAACCCATTTTCCGAAGCCAATATTACCCTCATAATACTGACAAAGTTATCATGAGAAAAGAAAACCAGAAACTACTATTCCTTATGAATAATATATACAGAAATCTTCAACAATATGCTACCAAACTGAATATAACAACATATAAAAAGGATTTAAAACTTTACCAAGTGGGACTTATTCTAGGAATGCAAGTTTTAGTCAATGTATGAAAATAAATTCATACACCATGTTAATAGAAAAAAAGACAAAAACCTAAATGATCAGATTGTCATAACAGATGTAGGAAAAAATTAAACATAATCTAACATCCCTTCATGATAGAAAGAAAAAATTCAACAACCTAAGAATAGATGTGAATTCTCCAAGTTGATAAAGGACATTTACAAAAAAACCAATACCTAACACCAAACTTAATGGTGAAAAACCGAAAACACTTTCTATAAGATTAGGAACAAAAAAAGATTTTTACTTTCATCACTTCTATTCAATATTGTACTGAAGTTCTAGCCAGAGCAATTGGGTAAGAAGAAATAAAAGGCACCCAGATTGAAATGGCACTTGCAAGTTGCATGATTGTGTAATACGGAAAATTCTGAGTAATTCAATACGAAAAATATCACACACACACACACACACACACACACAAATACTTGTAGAATTAATAAACAAGTTCAGCAAGTTTGTGAGATACAACATCAATATAGGAAATATAGTTCTATTTTATACATTAACAATAAACAACCTAAAAATGAAATTAAGAGAACAATCTTATTCATAATAGCACCCAAAAATACAATTCTCATAAATAAATGTATCAACGATATATAAGACTTACTGGAAAAAATAATTGAAACAAATTAAAATCTAAATAAATGGAAATACATTCAGAGATTGGAAGAAGGCAATAGTTAAGGCAATACTCCCCAAACTGATATACACATTCAACACAATTTCCTTCAAAATTCTAGTTGCCTTTTCTGTAGAAATTGACAAGCTGGTCCTTAAATTTTTATGGAAACCTAAGTGTCCAAGAATAACCAAATAACGTTGCAAAAGAAGAAGAATGTTGGGAGACTCGTACTTTCTGATTTCAGATTTTATCAGAGAGCAGCAATAATCAATAACTGTATAATGCTGGCATAAGGACAATGGAATATAATTAAGAGTTCAGATATAAACTTATACATCTAAGGACACTTGATCCTCTATAAGTATGCCAAGATAACGTAATGGGGAAAGAACAGTGGGTGGGTCCCCTGAATATCCACATGAAAAAGAATAAGAAACTGTTTAGTAAGTGTTAGTTCCTAGTTTTGCCTGTTTTTCTTCCATAAGAAATTATTATTAAACTTCATTTATGAAGATGATGTTCTTTGGTCATAAACAAAAGTGAAAACATTTTCATTTTCTCTTATTACACAGAGGTTCCATGGGAGAAAGGAGACCTGTAGAGTCCATCTGTCATATGGAAAAGTTTCAGGGTGAGTCTAGTAATATGGCCATCGGGCACATAGAACCATCTGAAATAACTACTTTGGCAAAATTATCCACCAAGCTGCCGTTCTTCCTTTCTTCATAATTGGTATAACTATGATTTCCTGGGACATCCAGAAACATATATTTTTAATATGCTTTGCAGGAAGCTATAGTCTTGAGATCGAGTTCTGGCCAATAAGATGTAAGTGGAGGTCACCTGAGAATTTCACAATAAATGTGACTTCTTCACCCTTATTCCTGATTAGACTGCAGAATGAAGACCAGAACTTCAATATCCACCATGTGATGGCAAAATCCCCATAAAAGAAAAGCCATGGGAATCCAAGATCCTCATATCCATGAGCCTCTGACCCAACGTCAACAGGCAAATGATTTTCTGTTATGTCGGAAAAACAAAACACCAATCTTATTATGTTATTATACTGGGGTCTCTTTTACCTACAGCTAAATTTAATTTCTAATGGATATTCCTAATGAAATCTAATTGGTAAATGCCATTATTTTTGCTTTCCATTACAAGTTGTTCTTTTTCCCAGTATTAATTGAATTATTTTCCCATATACCACATTTTAAAAATTCTGATGTTATTATGATGTAACAACTTTATTTTTAAAATAAGAGGTAATGGAAAGATGCTATACTGTTTCATAAGAGAAATATAAGTTAATAAGGGGAAACTTCATAACAGTTACTGAAATAAATTATACTGGTTTGTTTAGCACACAATTAAAAAGTGAAATAAGCAGAGTGATTCAAACTTTCTTGATAATAGAAGTAATGTGTATCTACACATAAAATTGCTCAAAGGGGAATCAAAATATATAATACCAACATGATAGGGCCCCACTGATTTGACAAGAGTACTTATTTTCAGGAGGAAAACACGATGAGATAGAAATTAAATTTCTTTACTTGTTGAGGAACCAACCAGTAGCCCTATGCCTCTATTCAACCATCAAGTATTTATCAAGTTCCTGCCATGTACTAGAGATTTCCTGGGTTGGAGCCATGTATCAGAGGTAATTACTATACACTTGATATCCTGGCCTTACTGGGATTATACTGCAGGGTCATATGATTAAGGAATCGGAAATATATAATAAAAGTTAAAAGTGCCATGAAGTAAAAGCCAAAATGTTTCTACTATAGGGGAGAAAAAATGTCAGGAGTGCCTGGGTGGCTCAGTCGATTAAGCATCTAATTTTGGCTCCAGTCATGATCCCAGGGTCCTGGGATTGAGCTCCCCATTAGCCCCCTGCTTCTCACTCTCCCTCTGCTCCTCCCCCTGCTTGTGCTCTTTCACTCTCTCTTTGTCAAATAAATAAATAAAATCTTTAAAAAAATAAAAATAAAAAATCATTGGGGGCAATTTCCTTGGCTATAATGATCTAAGAAAGTATCTCTGAGAAGGCGCATTTGAACTGACACTCGACTGGTTAGAACAATGGGAAGGCAATGATCAGTGAATCAAACAAGAACTAGGGAAGGGTAGATATTTATGGACACTGAGGTGGCATTTCTGAGAAGAGACAGAAAAAAAAAAGGCAGTGTTTCCTTGAGCATAAAGGAAAGTGGTAAGAAATACAGTCATCAGGGTCCTGTCATGACCTATATGCTATGTAAAGGGTTATTCTAATTAGGCAGGAAGCTATAAAAGGAACAGAAAATCTCAATATATCAGTGGCCTCGATATATCAATGGTTGATATACATCAACCATTTCTATTTATGTCAACAGAAGTCTGGGGGTCAGTTGTTCCAGGATTAATTCAGTGGTTCAAAGATATCACCAGGGGTCTAGCTCTGTCCAATCTTCCATCTGACATCTCTGGAGAGTTGGTGTTCTGTCTTTACCCTTCTTGCCTCAAGATTACAACAGATAAGTAGTTGTCCTCATTAAGATAAGCAGTTGTCATCTTGTTGACTCTACCAGGAAGGAATCGGCTAAATAAAAAGCCCTTCTGCCTTATCTTTTTCTTCTCTAAATAACACATTCTCCATGCTGGTGCAGTTCATTGTTCCAGAGTGAAATTTAGGTTTAAGTTTAGTTTAGGGCCAGCGCTGATATAAGAGCCAAGTACAGGGATGTCTGTAGAATGGTCAAAGTCTTTCATCAAACTTCTCTCTGTGTGAAACACAGAAAACTTTATGGATTAGGATAATTTTAGGAAAAAACTACAAGTGAACCTGCTAAAAGCCAGGAGAACAGATCAAAAATATGATCACAGTAATTGCTCATTCTTCAGAAGGTTACTCAAATTTCAACAATATCTCCTAGTCTTTGGTTAATGGAAATATAGCAGGAAACCCAGTGAATTCTTTCCTTGATCTTTCTCTTCCATTTTTAATCTCACTTCTACTGAGATATGAATTACATAATTCAGAATACTGTCTGGAGTTTATTAAAATTCTTTGTGATTACTGATGCCAAAATAACTGCTCTGAAATCTTTAGAACCTTTAATAGTATTTCTCTCACTTTGTTTTTAACAAATAGCAAGACTTTTTTTGAAAACTAACCATCTATCTTAAGGTATCAAGTTCATCAAACTCTGATTTCTCTCAAGTTTTGATTAATTTTTAATCTGTGAAAATCTCTGTGCATTAAAGAAACAGGATTCATTTGACTTGAACTCATTTTCCTGTCTATAGGGCATCCCTATTAAAGAAACTTTGATTTATCTACTTGCTATTTTTGGTAGATGGAATTACAGGCTAAGTTTTCAAAAATACAATTCCAGATACGGCCATTTAATATCAAAACCACCACTTCAGAATATTCAGCGTTCTCCATGAGGATTCTTACATAGCTGGGTTATAATTCCTAGGTATATTAAAGTATATCAAAAGAAGGCTTCCTTCTCTGTGATTTTTTTTATTTCTTTATAAAATATGCAAGAATAGTTTGTACCCTATATTCCAGGATTTCCTGTATAAATCAGAGATGCATCTGTAATGATAGTTGGAGTGGATGATAAGGGGAAGGTCTACCCCTTCTTATTCAAATCATTGGAAATGGCTCATATGATGTCATCAGCTGTCAAGAGAACTTAGTATAAAGAGTCCTTCCAACTGCAGACGTCCCTCTGGCCTCATTTTAATTGTAGTGTCAACTCATTTGTAACATATTGTATAGGGACGACAGACATATAAGCCTAGAATCTAGCATTCTGAAGGGTGTGCTCCTGGCCAAGATGCATTGAAAAAGGAGCATTACAAGCTTAAAGAATAGATAAATATGAGCTTGAACCAAACCTATTGTCCAAAGAGAAACAAGGGTTTGCCATCAGGAATAAAGAATTTCTGCTGAGACTTTGTAAAGGGTAAAGGCTAAGGACAGGAAAATTTTGATCTTCCTGTGGTTTTCACTAAATAGAACCTCACATTAACCAACCTGGCTATGCAGAGTGAATTGTCTCATGACTGAAATATCAATTACTCTATAACCAATGGCTTTTGCATATAGTTTAACATCTGTCTAATTCTGCAGCCTGAGAGCTGCTACCATTCCTGAAATCAAATGCAAGAACAAACAATATCTCATAACCCTGAAAAATCAAGGTATTCTAAGAAACATAAGGATACAGGATAAACATTGTTCATTTATCCTCGTGCTGGCTGGATTTGGAGTTGATTTCCATTAGCCTGGCTTTGATAGAATCCATGTGGATGTGGGTGCTGAATAGATTCTGTTTGGTGATGGGGTGGTTGGGGGTGGTTATTTCTGCAGCTGGTTTTGTGCTGAAGCCAAAAGAGTATAAAATCCTTTTAACCAGACTCCCAGCCCCCATTTGTGATAAACATAGTAGGCTGCCTCTCTAGCACCAGCAACACATAAAGTTCAGTTTCCGTCTGCAGGGAGATAAGAGGATCTTAACGGGTGGCTCTGAGCGCTGCATTTCCTATTTCACGCTCAGTGCATACGACTTAGGTTAACTCTCTTCATATGTCATGGATTCTTTAACAAGCCCACACTGCCCTTCCCAAGACACGACACTTCCATTTCCCCCAAATCGCAAAGCTAATTGCCTTAAACCATACTGAATGTTTAAACGCAGTAATCAAAGGTGTGAATATTTAACTGGTTTTATCTAAGTGATTAATTTCTGGTGTCTCTATGTAAATAGTACTATGCTCCAGCAGTCTCGGGCAATAGAATATCTCTATTTGCACTTAAATTCGGAAATTCAAGATACAGTTGTTAGTTGTATCACTTGACATGTATTGATGGCCCAGATATGAACTAGTGTCCTACAATATAAGTGGAATTCTAAGGCCTTAGTTTAAATTATGCAAGGTGTTCTTCCTGCTAGGGATTCATTTGTCATGCACACCAAAGGATCCCTGTCTTTTTTAAGGCCTCTATCTAACAAGTAAAGGGGATGCCTTCTGTTGATCAAAATTATCAAGGAAATATAGTTCACCTCAGGTCATTAGATGCTATATTGCAGAATAGCCTATCTTGCTCTTGAAATGGTCATCTCTGCATTCAATCCTTTATTGACAGAGAATTTCCTTTTTACAAACAATTACATTTAATAAGTATGATTAACATACATAAACTTGATTTAAGAATCAAACAGTGCAATAAGATATACAATAAAAAATATAAAATTCTAACTCCTCTTCTTTAACTCTGAGAACCACCTCCTGGAAGTTATATGTGAATGTTTCCTTGTGTATCCTACATGTATCTTCTACATGTGTGCACATGCCACATACATGTGTAAAAACAGGATTATACAAATGCACACACTCATGTGGGTACACAGGCATTGCCTTTTTGCACTTAATAATATATCAACATTTACAATCATACAATCTGTACACTATATGTCATTATTTTTAGTGCCTGCTTAGTATCCTGATATATAAATGTATCATATTTTAAGTAAAAGCTCTTTATTAATTAATTGCATTTACAATACAAAGAATTCTACCATGGGCGTTTGTGACATGTATCTTTGTGCTTATGGGTAAATATATCCATAGCATAAATTTCTAAAAATGTACTCTAAGAGTTGAAATGAGGGGTCAGGAATACAAGATTATACAGAAGATTTTTATTTTCTACAGATTATTTCCTTTATATTCCAAATCTGTAATATACTGATTATCATCTAAACTTTGGAATCCATCAAGTCAGTTTGAATAAAAAAGACAAAAAGAAATAATACCAGCATGAGTAAAAAGATGCAGGAGTACTTTTTAAATTTCAAGTCCCATATTATCATTACTAAACTTAACTCATTCCCTAGGCCATAAGGTGAAAATAAAGCATCATTCGTATATTATGCCCTAATCCATTATTTCTCAAGACATAAAAGATAGCAAATTTTATTCTTGTCTTGAAATTCAGGATTTACAGTTGCCTGGGTGCCTCAGTTAATTAAGCGTCTGTCTTGGGCTCTGGTCATGATCCCGGAGTCCTGGGATCAGCCCCGCTTCAGGCTCCCTGCTCAGCAGGGACTCTGCTTTGCCTCCTGCCTCTACCCCAGCTAATGCGCTTGCTCTCTCTCTCTCTCTCTCTATATATATATATCACTCAAAATAATAAATAAAATCTTTTAAATAAATGAACTCAGGATTTATACTTTCTTGAATATTGATGGGGTAATAGTTTTTCAAGCCCAAGTTCTTTATAGCTCTCTTCCCTGAGCTCTTAACCTAACTCAAAACTAAAGCTCTATAGTAACAAAGTGTCTGCCTTCCCCACCAACATCCATGGAGTGATACTTTGACTAGATTACAGCCCTTTTTTGAGTGTGTGATTTCCCAAGAAGTGATATTGAGAACAGTTTAACTATTCCTAGTATATAGCAAATATTTACTTATTTATTATTTATTTATTTAAAGGTTTATGTGTTTATTTATTTAGAGAGAGTGCACAGCGGAGGGGAGGAATAGAGGGAGAGGGAAGCAAATGACTCACTGAGCGTGGGGCTCCAAGGGGAGTTTGATCCCCACCTGGGAGATCATGACCTGAGCCACTGAAACCCGGAGTAGCCGCTTAATCAACTGTGCTACCCAGGTACCCACAAGGTCAGAGGATATTTAAACACTAGAGTGAGTTAATGGAAAAGCACTGGAGGAATCCACTGAATAGCTTCATCAATGTTTACTAATTGTTGCCCATGGCTCTACTCCCTCAGAAACTAGGATACAGGGGTCTTATTTTTCTTGATGCTTATATTTCAAAAGGTTGTTTCCCAGGTCCTTGAGAAAGATAATCCTGGTATAGAAATTTACACCTCTATCAATGATAGAATATACCTGCAAGGAAGTAGGCCTTGACAATTTATATTCTGAATTTTTCAAACTTCCATAATTGGAGAAATAGATTTCTAGAAAGAAAGAACTTCAAAGCAAGTTAGATGTATTTATTATTTATGTATTTATTATTTAACTTAGGTCAGTGCAGAAAAATATGTTGCACTTTTCACCAGGATTATATATTGATAAAAAGTTATTTTCCTATGATTTGACATAAACTTAATAAACAATGTTATAAAGAAAGGAATTTGGGGGTGCTGGGTGCCTCAGTTGATTAAGTATCTGTCTTTGGCTCAAG
Source organism: Taxidea taxus jeffersonii (assembly GCA_003697995.1). Taxonomy (NCBI): domain Eukaryota; kingdom Metazoa; phylum Chordata; class Mammalia; order Carnivora; family Mustelidae; genus Taxidea; species Taxidea taxus. The sequence goes on from RCUC01158702.1 coordinate 60,721, forward strand.
CCATGACTCCGGGGTCCTGGGATAGAACACTGCTTGGGGCTCCCTGCTCAGCTGGGGAGCCTGCTTCTCCCTCTCCCTCTGTCTGCCACTCCCCCTGTTTGTGCTCTCTTCCTCTCTGTCTGTCAAATAAATAAATAAAATATTTAAAAAAAAGAAATTTGATTTTTGTGAAACTATATTTCTAAAAGATACCCTGGTGCGAGATTTCCCCATGTTTAATATAATTGTAAATTTGAGAAATAATTAATAGTTTGGGATTTCTGAAGCTTGACATTTCTTTTTAAATCTTGAATAATTTAGTCCATTCCCAGGAAAAATTAAATTTCTAAGGAAAAGAAGACAGTATTTAAAGCTTTCATTATGGGAAACAAAATGCCCTTTGGAAATGTCTGTCTTGCCACAAATAAATGATTTGATGTATCACTGGTTAGAACTAGATTGCATTTGTTCAAAACCTTAAAACTCTTACCAAATCCAGCTGCCCAAGCAGGTTCACAAAAGTCCGTTTTAATAATAAGCTCCTACTGCCTCTGGGAACTTTGATATCAGGAAGGTTGGGCCCGGCAATGTCATAGAAAATAAAAGCATGCATTTGCTAAAAGCATAGGAAGTAAATGTACACCCTCTGCAACAGCTTTTAATGCCTATGCCACTCTTCTCTTTTGTTTTACCACATAATTTTACATTTTATAAAGTAATTCACCCAATTATTGATCTTGCAGATTGGCTTTGAAATGTCCAGTCTTTCACTGGAATCTGACTGTATGACTTATAATAGATGCTTAATGGGTTTGGGAAAAAATAACCACTTTGCCAATCGCCTATGAGGATAGTATTTAACATTTCTTTTGTATAGGGATGCTTGATCATATTCACCCTTTTTCCCCCAAAATGGATACATTAATTTGGGAGAATTTAGCAGCATAGTTGAGCCATTTTGTATTTTGTTATTACATGAAAATGTATGCATTATTTGTAAAGGTCATAAATTGCAACCAGGTTAATCCATCTAAACAATGTCAAAACTTAAAGCAAAAGCCTCTAATGGGGCACCTGGGTGGCTCAGTGGGTGAAGAGTCTGCCTCAGGCTCAGGTCATGATCTCAAGGTCCTGGGATCAAGCCCTGCATTGGGCTCTCTGCTCAGCGGGGAGCCTGCTTACCCCCCATCCCCTGCCTGCCTCTCTGCCTCCTTGTGATCTCTGTCAAATAAATAAATAAAATCTTTTTTTAAAAAGGGGCTCTAATTAATGGATTTGGCATATAAATATTTTTCAATTTGCTTATTCAACATAACTTTATTAAAATATTCATCAAGTCATCAAGAGCAATACTAGCCATGTGAATTGTGAATGGCCATGTCAGTTGATACATTTTGCAAAGAAAAATGTATTTGCAATGAGACTCCATGGCTTCAAAAACTCTTGGTCATATTAATATCCCTTATTTCCCACATTGGTTTTAGGAAAGGTAGTGTTTAATAGACATCAGAACTGTGCCCCCTAAAATGTAATAAGAACTGATTGAGAAACTAACATACACACTAGCCTCAAAGGTGACTTGTATGAACTTATGACTTCATATTTGAATAATATGAAAAATCCTTTTTAATCTCATTAATTATTTGCAAATCAAGTTTCTTTAACTACGTGGCACCCACGTTCCTTAGTGAAAATGCAGGTTCTGATCATTCAAAAACTGCATGGGGGGGAGGTGTGTGCAACTTCCGTTGAAAAGCCACATAGTTCTACAAAGGTTTTAAACTACCTGTCTTAAATTCAGAGATGTCATACTTTGTACCCATTTGTCTTTTAAATCATTGTGTAGCTTTCTTTCTTTTTTTTTTTTTAAGATTTATTTATTCATTTGACAGAGAGACAGAGATCACAAGTAGGCAGAGAGGCAGGCAGAGGAGGCTCCCCACTGAGCAGAGAGCCAGATGTGGGGCTGGATCCCAGGACCCTGAGATAATGACCTGAGCCGAAGGCAGAGGCTTACCCGTGAGCCACCCAGGGACCCCAGTAGTCTTATTTCTAACTTCATTTTATCTGTAATTTCCATGGTTAATGTTTAGTTCTAAGCCTGAATCAATCTCTAAACTATGACAAATCTCATTACATCTGATGAAAACATTTATTTATAAGAACAGTAACAATAATGATAATAATTGTACTAGGGTCTACATCATGCTGCCTCTGATTTGCATGTCATTTTTTTTCTGTTTTGGGATTAATAGCATGGTTTTCTACCTCTGCTATTTCATGATCATTATATCTAATTAAAATGACTTTTTATAATTCAGATTCACACCTAATGCTTGTAAAATAACGGATTAGTCATAAAATATGGTATGTTTTGCCTTTTATGTGATAAATGTTATGGAAGAACTCCCAAATGTTTAGTGTTACAATTTTTTAAAAGATTTTGTTTCTTGATTTCACAGAGAGAGAGATCATAAGCAGGCAGAGAGGCAGGCAGAGAAAGCAGAGGAATCTGAGCAGAGAGTCTGATGTGGGGCTCGATCCCAGCACCCTGAAATCATGACCTGAGCCAAAGGCAGAGGCTTCATGCACGGAGCCACCCAGGCACCCCTAGTGTTATAATTTTTAATCAGATATCAAGTTTCTTATTTGTATTTCTTTAATTTTTCTTTTTTAGTTATTTTAAAATTTAAGTTACAGAGAAGAGAATGGAATTGATATTCCTTAAAGATGTTTTGAATTCCATTCATTTATATATTCCACAAATAATTATCAAGCATGTGTTATGTGCCAATCAGTGAACTAAGAACTAGACATAGAGATGAATATGAAATAAATAAGTTAGCCATTTTAACAATGTGATAAATTATATAGTAGAGATACAGAGCAAAGTACTGTGAAATCACAGTGTGAAGATCATTGTAAGTCCCATATAAATATCAACTGTGTACTTTATCATCAAGACATTCTCTAGTGAAGGATGTTAATTGATCTTTTCAATCCTCACCTGACAACAGATATCTCTCTGTGTGAGTGTTGAGTTCATTAACAGGGACAAACATGTTGATAGATAATAACAAAGTTTCACCTTTATTACTTAAAAAAATATTCTAAATTTGAGGATATAGTCTAGTGTACAGTAACAATTATCTTTTTAATCCTGAGCCTCAGAATTAAACTGATGTGTTCACTTAGTCCCAGAAATAGAAAGCCTGCCAGATTATGTGGTCTCACCTATAAAAATTTATGGCATGGATGAGCTCCCAGAAAAAAGTGGGAACAAATAGCTGAGCCACATATGCTAATTCCTCTTCCATATTCATCAATCAGGTCATTTATCCACCTCCTTGGAAAGACTAGCAATGCAGCTGAGGACCAGGAAATATTAGAGAATAGCCTTCCTCATGAAAACTATAGAAGTTGGGAAAACAATGAACCCTATTAAAAACAAGATGACAACAAGCCCAAAATGGAGTCACCTATGCTAAGGCACTAAACTCAGACTTAATTAGTTTTGGCTCTCCCAGCAATGGAATCTTAAACCAGTCAACCAGGAATCCCCTGATCAGCACTAGTTAGGTCATCTGTCTGATAGACCCCTGATATCCCCTAAAGGAAAGTGACCTTGCCATAACCAATCTCCTTTTTGTCTAGTATAAGTTCCCTGTTCCCACTCCCTTCTGCCTATAAAACGTCTTTCATTTTGTATAGTTCCTCACAGCTTCTTTCTATCTGCTGTACTGGATGCTGCCTGATTGGTGAATTATTGGATAAAGCCAAAATGAGCTTTAAAATTTACTCAGCTGATTTTTGTTTCTTAACAACCAAGCATGTACGTTGAAAATCCTTAAATGGTAATGTAATTACTTTAATCTGGAAAGTCCAGTATATCCCGACCGGCCTTTAACATTGCCAGGTAGAGTACAGTCCCACTACAGTCTTAAGAGCCCCTCTATATTTGAGGACAGAAGTGTTCTCTCCACTTTGCTTCTATCAAATCCTCACTATCAAATGCTTATAAAGCCCTCGGCAACCTTCTACTGCCTTCATGCATAAGCACAAATTGGAGGAAATCTGTTTTCTGCTTGAGTAAATGAAAATTAACTGGTCTTTTCTCAAAAGAGGAGAATTTGAAACTTTTCCTGACAGCTAAAACTTTTTATTCTTGCTGAGCATGGTTTAACTCTTCTCCAACAAAAACAACTATCCATAATTTCGTTATCTGTGCTACTGTTTATAAAATAATAAAGTGGAGACTTAAATAAACAAAGATAAATAAAAAGCAGATGTTTGACCAAAGCCTTACATAATTCTTCAGATCACAGAGAATTTCAGGGGCAAAGGCTGTGGCAATTCAGAAATAAAGGCTTTTGTTTTGTTCTGTATTAAGAGATAAAGATGGATTAAAGTAAAGGAGAAGAAAGAAAAGGAGACCAGTACACACTTATACAGTAATTGTTGAGCATGACACTGGTATATTGGATTATTTTGTAGTGACCTAGGAAACCTCTAAGTCTTCAAGTCTACCTAACAACTATCTCCCCGAAACAAGATGTCCCACCCCCCTCCTCCCACCTTCACACCTTTTCCCATTTCCTGTCAGTGTCAGACCCTTGTATTTTTCCTTCATTCTCTTGCAATGCCACTTTCTTTTCCTCCAGTTATCCCTACTGTTGTCATGCCCAGGTCTTCCTGATCCTCAAAATCTTTTGTCATTTCCAAGTATTTAGTACTCCTGATCACATCTCGTTTTGAAGTCTCCCTCAGCTTCTATGATGCTACACTCCCTGGGTTCTCCTAAAGGTCCCTTTTTCTCTTTCACTAGCTCCTTTTACTCCCAGTCCTATCTCTTTTGAGGACCAGGCAGACATTCCTGAATGTCTACTAAACATCTTCACATCTATAGGTATCTACAGCTGAACAACCTTCAGGGACAGTGGCAAATGCTTATTCACCCACCATTCCTATTTCCAAATGGAGAAATGTCCATTAGCATAATACATTCCCTGGAAAGAAAAAAAATATCTTAACTAATTGGTGATTTTGATGTAAATTCTGTGCCTTCAGCTCTTATTTCTCTCCATGACCTGGCTGTCAGCAGAGAGCTTGTGGTCAGATCAGCAGCTCAATATTAAGTTTTACAGGGGAGGACATTAAACTATGAGAACTTCACAAACGGTGGTCTGGGAACACATATCTAAAATAAATAATCATGTCTAGCAAAAAGTGGAAGTAACGGACCACTAAAAAGAACTAGTAAATTTGGAAGACCAAATACCTTTATTCTAATACCAGGATGGAGTCTCAGATCTTTTAAATATAAGAAACACCGTACAATAGCAAGCATACTCAGCAGAAGAAAAGATGTTCATAAAAGATAAGTTCTGTGAGGTAAAGCGTGATGTTAGGGGATAGAACACCTGGGGGTTGGAAAGGATACCTGGAGATTTGAGGATGAGCTGCAGATGAGGTCAGTCAAGAAGACTAGAGGCAGATTTTATGAAAGTCTTCGGACTCCTGGTTAGGGAATTTAGATCTGAACGTGTAGGCGCTGTGAAGACAGAAGAGGTGTTTTATCCATTATGTAACAAAATTAATCCTGAATTTTAAAACAATAACTACAATATCACTATGGAAGATTAATTGGAAGCATCACTATATACCTATATACCAGGTGTCTAAAGCAGCAATTGATTCCCTGCAGGGCTTGCAAAACACAATTGCTGAGTGAATCAATTGTGTAAATGGGGAGAGGAGGCCAAGATCCCATTCAGAATGATTTAAGTGGTGGTAATACAAAGAGAGGAGAAGAGGAATGGCAAAGACTATTGGAAGAATAATAGAGTCCTTTCAATAAGAAAGAAGGACTAACACAATTTAGCATTTGCTACATGTTAGAAACTATTTTGACATGTTCATTCACTTGGTCCTCACAATAATCCTGTGAGGAGAGAGAGACTCAGAGATTCAATTTGCTGAAGTCACGTTGCAGGGAAACGGCAAAGAACTTAAATGATATTTTGACCTTAAATCATATACTATTCACTTTAGTGTGATCTCAACAGTGTCAGTGCAGCTTTGTCCCTTAAAGAAAGTTCCCACATCTGTGAAGCTTTCTTAAGAAGATATTCTTAAGAAAACTATCTCAACAGATTAGCAGTTTGATTCCTTACCTGTTAGACATTCAAAAAGTCCACACAGCTCAGTTAAAATCATGATACTCCCTACCACCCTTCTCCATAATATATTCTGCATATTCTATGAGTTAGTTACAATGCCACTGCCCAAGGGATACTTCTGGGAGTAATGTTAATCTCCCTAATTACTCACACCCTCTGCATTCAGTTAAATACCAAGTTATGCCAAACTTTTCCTAAAAATTTCTCAATCTACCCTCTCTTCCATCTGTCCAAGAGACCTGGCTCAGACTCATCATCTGTCACATGTATAACTGTCAAGCCTTATACTTGTCTTCAGCCTTGCTCTACTCCAACACATTTTCTGTTTCGCATGTGTAAAAAAATGGATCTAACTTATTTAAATCTAATTTCTTTCAAATATTTTTAAAATAAGTGGAAAATTATATTGAATTTTTATGGTATGGGTTATTCTTATGGGGGAAAACAGTGCTCGTGAATTTCCTTTAAAAGCAAATAAATAGATGTAAACAAATGTGAATTAGAATCCTTTAAATCTACCAAAGTCCACATATCAATCTCTGTTAGTTTTCTTTTTTAGTTATCTAATCCCTCTACACTCTTATCTACACTTATTTCTGGAGGTGAAAGAAATAAAAATCTCCACCATTCATCAAAGTCTGCAATATTTGAACATCACCTCCACTGGAACTGTGATCGAAGCTGCCAATTTTCTTGGATACTTAAGCAATACTATATGTCAAGTGCAGGAGTTCGGAGGAGGAAACTGGGGTGAGAAGGGAGAGAGAAATAGTTTACAAAGTTGTCTAAAAATAACATTTCCCAGGCACCTGGGTGGCTCAGTCTTTTGAGTGCTTGATTTCCACTCAGGTAGTAATCCCAAGGTCCTAAGCTCCAGCCCAACTCAGGGCTCCGTGCTGAGCATAGAGCCTGTTTAAGATTCTCTCTCACTCCTTTTGCCTCTCCCTGTTCTCTCTCTGTTACTAAAATAAATAAATAAATAAATAAATTTTTAAATAAAATAAAAATAACATTTCTGGTCAAAGTATTTTGATCCCAATTCTGCTTTGTCAGAAGTTATATTTTTTTTCATGAGAACTCAACAGCAATTCTCAAGAAGCAATTATTTCTATTTCTTCTAAATTGATATGTAAAACTTAAGGTAACTATTTCTCAAGAAGCAATTATTTCTATTTCTTCTAAATTGATATGTAAAATTTAAGGTAACTAAAAAATCCACTTATCAGAGGAAGTATTTTTAGATGAAAATTTCAAGATACACAATCATTTAAAAATTTAATTTTCATCAAAAATTTAATTTTCATCAAACCCTCGTATTTTAGTCTGATTAAAATATAACCACATTTTTATGGCATTCAGAAGATAGTTACCAGAAAATTTGACCTTTGTAGTAACTCATTCACAAAATCATAGAAAGCAAAATTAAAAATATGAAAAAAATAAAAAAAATCTTATGACTCAAATTGTGTTATTTATGACTGCAACCATAAATGTTATTCCACCAAGTTATTATGCTGAGTATTTATTGTTATTTATTTTTTCCAAATATAAAAGTTATTATAAACATGAGATAGTTAAGCTAATGTATGGATATAGAAATGGTAACATTTTGTTTCCATGTGAAAGCTTCCAACCCCACGTTAGGCCAGAGTTCTCTAGAGTACCAACATTATTGTTTCTTTCTTCAGGTTTCCATAAACTTCAGACATTTTTGCCCCACAGGTTCCAAGTCACAGTTTCTTCTTGTTGTGAACATCCACAATTCTTTGGGCCAAATGTCTGTATTCCATGGTGAAAAACTCAAGATTTGCTTTCTTTCTGGGATAAATTATATAGTACCAATAATGGCAGCTAAAATGTTTACAGAAATTTCAAATGAAGAAAATATATAAAATGGTTATCGTTGCCTTCAGTGACACAATAATATAATGGAAAGCAAAAAG